>PVKB01006004.1:0-77477 GCA_004027205.1 Ctenodactylus gundi
CTTATGTGATGCTAGGCAATCCAACCCAGGGCCTTTAAGCATTCTAGGCAGTGCTTTAACTGCTAAGCTATGCCCCAGCACTCTATTTTTAGTTTTCTAGGAAATCTTCATACTGTTTTTCATAGCGGTTGGACTAATCATGGATCTTTTCTGGTTCTATACACATTTTAGAGTTGGTTTTTTATTTTTAATTCTGCAAAAAGTATTGCTGGTATTTTGATTAGGTACTGTATTGAATCTAAATAACAATTTTGGATATGGCCATTTTGACAATGTTATTTCTTCCAACCTAGAACTTCCATTTTCTAAAATCCTCTTCAATCTCGGTGTATTCGTTTTTGCTGCAGAGCTCTTTCCCTTGCTTAGTAAGATTTATTCTTAAGCACTTAATTTTTTGTATTTATTGTGAATGTATTTTAAAAATTTCGTTCTTGGCAAGTTCACTGTTGATCTATAGCAGTGCTAATGTTACTGATTTGTGTGGGCTGATTTTTTAACCTGCTACTTCGTTGAATTTATTAGTTCTAAGAGACTCCGGTAGACATTTTCGCATCTTTGATGTACAGAACCATGCCACCTGCAAGCAGAGAGTTTAAGTTCTTCTTTCTATTCTTCTTCTTTTTCTTTTAATCCTGCCTGATTGCTCTGGCTAAGGTTCCAAGTACTAGGTTAAGCAGGAGTGTTAACAGTGGATACCTTTGTCTATTTCCAAATTTTAGGACGAGGGATTGTTGTAAAAGGCTTGTATGAATTTGAGTTAAGGTCCTTAATTTCCTATTTTCCTCACTTTCTTTTTGTTATCATGAATGGATATTGGATTTTGCTAAAGGCTTTTTCTACTTCTATTGAGATAATTATGTGGCTCTTATCTTTGCCTCCATTGATGTAATGTATTAATTTATTGATTGGTATATGTTAATCTACCCCTGCATCCTTGGGACATTTACTTGGTCATGATATATGACCTTTTTTCATGATTTATTTGCATTCTTTCAGTATCTTTTTTCCCATTTTACTGATATGTATAAGTGCAAAATTTAAGGTTTACAATGAAGTTGAGCATTTTGCACACATCCGTATCTTGTCAAGGTGACAGGGCTTTCCCACTCTCCTTTTATCTCTCCTCCTACCCTCCCCTCCCTCCCTCCTCCCTCACCCACATTCTTTCAGTATCTTGTTGAGTATCTTTGCATCTGTATTCATTAAGGAAACTCACCTATAGTTTTTTTGTTAGGTCTCTGATTTTCCAGTTCAGCAAGGTTCTTTCCCTTCTGGTTTGCAGTAAGAGTTCGATGAATACTGGTATTAAATTTTCCCTGAAGTTTTGGTAGAATTTTGCAGTGAATCTATCCAGTCTTGGGCTTTTATTATTTGGAAGTGTTTTTATTACTTCCTGTATTCCACTGCTAGTTATGAGTCTACACAGAAGTTCTGTATTTTCTTGATTAGTTTTGGTAGTTTATACATGTCTAGAAATGTAATTATCTCTTCCAGGTTCTTAAATTTACCAGACTATAGATTATAAGTTCCTTATAATCCTTCAGATTTTTGGCACTGTCTGTTGTAACTACATACTTCTTCTTTTTTTTCTAATTGCTCTGATGTAGGACTTCTCTTTCCTTTGGTGAGTTTAGCTTATCCTTCTGAAGAACTAGCTTTTTGTTTCATAGATCTTTATTCTTTTTAGTTTCAATTTCATTAATTTCTGCTCTGATCTTTGTAATTTCTTTCCTTCTGCTAGTTTTGGGATTTGATTGTTTTTGCTTTTCTAGAATCTTGTGATACATCCTTAAGATGTCTCCTGGGATTGCTTTATACTTTTTATACATGCATCTAAGCAGTTTATAGCAATTAGTGTCCCTTTTAACAAAGAAGTAAAGACATAACACTTGTGGAGAAAAATAACTTAGTTACTTTATGTTTGGACTTCTTGATAATATTACAATCAGTCGTTACTGGATGGCAACCACATTTCCACTGCTATGCCAAACAATAGTGATCCTTCATAGTGTTGTTACATAACTTATTATATACTTCATAAAGAGGCATGTCACATATCTTACAGTATTAGCCTGTTTCAGACAAGATTCTGTGAGAAAAGTAAATTTTATAGAAAATCATTTTAATAACTTTTTTCTCCAATTCACTTTTTGGTGGTATTGGGGATTGAGCTCAGAGCTTTCACATTGAGCTCAGAGCTTTCACACTGAGCTACATCACACTGAGACAGGATCTTGGTAAGCTGCTAAATTGCCTAGGCTAGATATGAACTTACCATCCTCTTGCCTTAGCCTCCCAGTGCTGAGATTACTGATATGTATCACTTTGCCCAGCTGTAATTCTTGAGAAAGGCTCTCTAATAACAAACTATTAGTGATTTGGTATCACTTACAATAAAGGTGCCTGTGCATATGTGTTTGTGTATTGGGTCTAAGTATATAAGTGGGACTGAGGACCGAATTCAGTGCTTTCATCTCCAGTCTATTTTGAGTTTTCATTTGGGACAGGGTCTCACTAAGTCTTTAAGTATTCCAATCTGGACTTGGACTTAAAATCTTCCTGCCTCAGGCTCCCACAATGCTTGGATAATAGGCCTATTCCACTGGGCCCAGCTAGAATAAAAGTCTTTATTTCACTCTGCACCTCTTTTTTACCCCAGTTTTTTCCAGTAACGTCAGAGTTACTGGTTTAAAAGCTGTCATTAAGAATATAATTATGTAATTTTTCATGATACTTGTACTTTCATGAATGCCACTTAAAGTTTTTACATCATTTATAAAATACTATCTGTTGAGAAGAGGTAGATATTATTGGAAATCTCACAAAAAGAAAATCAAATGTGAACACTCAATCATGGTTTTTTTTTTTTTTTTGGAGAAAGGATCTCATACTGTAGTCCAGGTTGATTCTGAACTCACTGTATAGACCTGGCTGTCCTTGAACTTTTGGCAATCCTCATGTCTCAGCCTCTCCTTTGTTGCTAGGATTATGGCTGTGCAACGACACGCCGAACTTACGTGGTGCTGGGGAACTTAATGCAGGGCCTTGTGCTTGATAGGCAAGCACTTTAACAGCTGAGGTATACCATAGCCCCAACCACATTTATTTAACTCAGTATATTTTTTCTGCCAACAATGTAAAAAGAATATTTGAACTTTAATAATGATACTAATGATCTAATAATATATTAAAGAGACTGCTTAACTTACCAGCAATATAACTGGATTTAGTCTCTCCTTTATTCACATGGCGCCTAACATGTCCCAGCATATCAGTCCTTCTGGTAATTGTTGCTGAACAAATGATACAATGGTAATGGGCACCCATTTTACTGGAGATCTGTCAAACAGAGTACTGAAGTAAGTAGTTTGCTGAGACAAGAAAATAAAAGTTAGAAGTTGCAAATATGTTACTATGTTTTGAGTTTAACAGTGTAGAAATTGACATTAATTTTGTACAGGACTTTGGAAAGATTCTAACTTCCTTATTTTTTGTATTGGAGACTGAACTTAGAACCTTTGCACAGAGCCACATCTTCAGCCCTTTTTCATTTTTTATTTAGAGGCAAAGTCTTGCTAAATTGCCCATGCTGGGCTTCAACGTGCTATCATCCTGCCTCAGCCTCACAGTGCCAGAATCACAGGTATGTGCCACCATGCTTGGCTTTATGTATGCTATGTAACCTTTTACCTTTTCAATAGGCCACAAAAGTAATTTACTAGTTCATTCTACTCTGTAATTTATTGTATTCCTTATAAGCTGCAATTATAAATGGTCTAATGCTAGCAATACTATGCTGACAAACATTTAACTGGTTCTCCAATGTTTATCTGATTTGTAGTATTTGCAGATTTCTGTGGTTACAAATACCCCATCAAGCCAAAGTTCAAGCTGTAATTATGACAGATATGAAGCTACAATACAAGATCAGTGAACATGAGTTTTGGAAAGATGTGCAGTACCACACCATTACAGAGCACCACCACCATGGAGACATGTAAAGAACCACAGGGGCACGGTAATAGTAAAACGCTGGGAAATAATTAGGAACAGTGAATTCTGAATCATTATTACCTTTGCTTTTTAATTATAACTTAAGGTTTAAATAATTTAATTTTTAATGACAGCCATATGTAACAAGTAGTTCAAAAGATTTCTGAAAATCTGACCCAGTTCAAGTGTCCCACTAAATGTTAGGGACATAATGAGAGGCTTATTTTTCCAAGAAAAAAAATACTTCATAATTTCTCAGTTAGGTGAGAACAAAAAGACAACTACAATGGCTTTTTACAAGATTGATATCCTTTATTCTTAGCGCTGCTATCTTCCATTTATTTGCAACTTTACTGCAAGTACACAATAATAAAGAACATCACAATGGGTTTCTCACAGTATTGTGATTATCATACTAAAATTACACTGGGATGAGTTGATGGGCTAGGCACTGTACTTACTGTTACCTTTTTTAACCGCCTGCGCAGGGAATTGAACCCTGGGCCTTATGCATGACAAGCAAGTACTCTACAGCTTAGCCCATCTCTAGCCCAGGAATGCTTTTTCTCCAATACTTAACTATTTTCAGTGACCTAAAAGAAAAATTTAAATGAGGACCTATCAAGATAGAATTAATTCAGAAGTATATCATTAAAACATTTTAGGACTTGAGTATTTTGTAATTCAGAAAGTTTGACTCTATCAAATTCAAAAGGAGAACATGACAATGAATATGAAATATATTAAAATATATGCTAATTCTCAGAAATGTGAAGCTGTTTTATGATCAAAGTCCTTCTATATGATACATAAAAATTTGGGGGGGGTATTAAGGATTGAACCCAAAGCCTAACACATATTAGGCAAGCACTCTATCACTGAGCTGTATCCATAGTACTTTACCAAATTTCATTCTGACACAAGGTTGTGCTAAGTTGCATAGGCTGGCCTTGAATTTGTGATACTCCACAGTCTTAGCCTTCTGAGTAGATGGGATTAAAAATTCGTAACATAAAAAGGAGAAATTAATCTCTTTAAAACTTCCATTTCAAAATTAGTAAATGGGTTAGGATGAGTTATAAGTTCAGCATAATAATTCTTATTTTATTTATTTATTGAGACAGCATCTCACGCTATAGTTCAGGTTGGTCCTGAACTCACTAAGTAGGCCCCCCAGGTTAGCCTTGGTCTCACGGCAATCCTCTTGCCTCAAGCTCCTGAGTGGGATTACTGGCATGCAGCTTATGTAGTGCTGAGAAATCAAATTCAGGGTCTTAACCACTGTGCCACTCCTCCAGCCCTTATTTTTTACACACTTTATACTTTACCTATTATTACTATCTGAAGGCACTTAGATACAGAATTTTAAAGTAAAATGCACTGCTGAACATGAATAGCCTTCTGGCTAAGATCAAGTGTCATTATAAAGCAAGTAAAACTTGTACTTTCTTTAAAAAATATAGAATTTAAAAGAAATATCTGGTTACCTGTTCTCCAATAATGTTTGGTTTTACTGGTCGACAAGGTAAGTGACAGATACACATCCTGTAACCTAGAATGAAGAACAGGTTGTCATTAAATTTTCAACTAGGATTAAAAGTCACAAGCAGACTGTGAAAAGGATTCAGATTAATCTTAATCTTATGTCACAAATTTTTTCAGTGATACTTGCTTAAGAACACATACAAGGTAGATTTATTTATTTAGCACTTTAGCAATAGGCTACATTTTCAGGTCCTGTTTTCTTTTTTGTTGTTTTTTTTTGTTTTTTTTTTCCCCTTTAGTACAGAGTATTGCTCAGTTGCCTCGGCTAACCCTGAATTTGTGACCCACCAGCCTCAGCCATCTCCTTTGCTGTGACTACAGGCATGCGCCATCGTACCTGGAAACATTCAGTTTTACCATGTAGTTTCTGCCACCTTAACTGTACCTTAGGCTTCATCCTTGCCTCATGCTCTGTCATACAGACTTTTCTTCATCTGTGATATGGTACCATCTTAATTCTCTTCTCACCCTATTTTTTTTTTTTAAGATAGGCTATATAGTCTAAGCTGTCCTTAAATTTGCTATGTAATATAGGCTGGCCTTGGATTAAGTCTGCTTGCCTCAGTATCTTAAGTGCTAAGACTACAGGTATCATATCATCACGCCTAGTTTCTTCTCTCACTCTTTTTAATTTTGAGAGTTCTCCTTCTCTCTCATATTCTAAAATGTAGATATGCCTTCGGCTGTGTCAGCTTTATGAATTTTTTCCATGATACACTATTTTCATGATTTCAATGATTTCGCCTATCAGAAAGAATCCTAAATTATAACACACCACACACACATACACACACACGCATATATCTCAAATTATAGTTAGTTAATCATCCCTGAAAGCCAGAATACCATTTCTAATTGCCTACTAAAAGTCTATTTATGAACAATTATCTGGTCAACATCTCAAAAGCTACTTATCATAACTAAATTTAATCAATCCTTTTACCACCTTTTGTTTTGTAGTACTAGGGACGGAACCCAGAGTTTTCTAAGAAGTGCTCTAGCTCTGAGCAACATCTCTAGCTTTGTATATGCCCTATCAATTCTGCTCGAGTCAGATTATGCCCTTAGCCCCAAGTGCTGGGATTTCAAATGTGTGCCACCATACTTGGCTCTTTTTTAATGTCATAATGACAAATTTTTGTTTTATACATGGCCTAACATAATTTCTCTTTATTCAAAGAGGCCCAGGTAAGCCAAAAGGGTAGACACTCCTGGAGGATACCTAACATTTCCACTTAGGTGCTTTTTTTTTTTTTTTCCAGGGATGAAAATAAACCCAGGGACTTCACATACGCTATGTCCCCAGGCTAACACATTATTTTAGCTCTGACTTTTGAGACATGGTCTAAGTTGCCTGGGTTGAACTCTTGCAATCATCCTGCCCCGGCCTCCCAAAGTGCTGGGATTACAGGCTTTTCCTACCAATCCTCACTTAGATGAATTTCAACCTTTATTTGCCTAAATCTAAGTCCTGGCCTTCTTCCTTCCCTACATTAGGACCTAATGTAGCTATCTCCAGTCCAGTGTATCTTGTTGCTTCAACACATTTGCCAACTACTTTGAAACTCTCCCTCTAAGACAAATGTTGTCTTCCCTTCACTGTCTACCAGGGTACCATCCTGGGTAGGAATCCAACAGTCTGATAGATATGAAAAAACCCACATCCATAAGTAAGTACAGAAATACCACAATTCATTTAATATCAAGGTTTTTTTTTTTGGGGGGGGACCTGGTCTTACTAAGTATAATTGACCAGTATTGTCCTGTCTCAGCCTCCCAAGTTGCTTGGGTAACAGGTGTGCAGTACAATACCCAGCTGTCACAGGCCATTAAGAGAAGAAAATAATCTGAAGGAGAAAGCCAAACCTAAAAGTTAAAAACTGTTCTAAATATAAAGATTATGAAACAAGCAGGCATGGTGATGCCTGTCTGTACTGTATTGAGCAGCTGAGGCAGGACTGTAAATGTTAGCAGGCACGGACAACTTAGTGAGACCCTGCCTCACAAAAAAGAAAACATAAGGGACCAGACTCAGTGCGAAGGCCCTGGGTTCATTTCCCAATACTGCCAAAAATAAAAGGAGAAATTTTAAAATTAAAATGAGAGTATTTTTTTAACCTATGAAGTGAATACGGTTTTCTACAGTTAAAAGACTGGATGGTCCCAGAACTAGTTTCTAATTCTTTTCTACCTAAAGAACTAATAATCTTTTCCAGAACTAAGAAAATAATTCTTTTTGCCTTTTTTTCTGGGTGTCTCATAATAGCTCTTTCATCCAGTTTAGTTGAAACTTTAACCATTTTCGAGAATTTTTCTATCAGATAATCACTTACAATTATAGCTGCACATTTAAGATGGTATTTCGGATTTGAGCTTAGTGGCGTGGGCCTATAATTGCAGCACCCTGGGAGGCTGAGGCAGGAGGACTGTAAGTTCGAGCCCAGCCTGGGCAACTTATTGAGACCCTGTCTCAAAACTAAAATTAAAAATTGGCTGGGGATGTAGCTCAGTGTGAAGGCTTGATCCCTAGTACCATAAAACAAATGACAAAACCAAAACAAAAATAGTAATTCAACTAACTCATTATCTCAGAATCTAGAAAACATTTTCACTTGATAAAAGTTTTTTTTGTCCTTCATTTGTTTCTTTTCCTCATGAGACCCTTTCTTAAATTACTTCCTTAACTACATTATTTTAATTTGTAATTGGTACTTTTTTCTAATTTCTACTTTTCTAGAGTAGAGGAAGACTATAATTTCTTAATATTTGTTTTACAACTCAACATCTTTCTGAGTATTCTTAACTCCAGTAGTATTTTTCAGTCCTTCAGCAGGTATTTTTTCCAATATTCATATAAATTTTATTTTCTTGCTTTACTAAATATTGCCTTCAAAACTACGGATAAAATAATAGTTATTCTATGGCAAAAGAAAGAGTTTAACTTATTAAAACACTGTTCAACAAGCAAAATGGACACCAAAGGCCAGAGCACCTGGTATATAAGATACTTAATAAATGTTCGCTCTATTCCACTTTACATTTCATCTCACTGTGACACTGGAGATTGAATCCAGGGCCTTGGCACTAAGTTATAGTTCTAGCTTTTTTTTTCCTTTTTCTATTTTTGAAATAGGATCTTGCTGTGTAGCCCAGGCTGGTCCTGATCTCACTGGTATAGCCTAGGCTGGCCTTGGACTTAGGATAATCCACCTGCCTCAGCCTCCTGAGTGTTGGAATTATAGGTGTGTGCCACCACACTCAGCTTTTTATGTGGTGTTGGGGAATCGCACTCAGGGCCTTACCACGGTACTATTCTTCCAGTCCCATATCTCCAGTTTTTTAAAACAATTTTTATTTTGAGACAGGATCTCCCTAATTTGTTAAGCTGCTCAGGCTGGGCTTGAGTTTAGGATCCTCCTGCCTCAGCCTTACAAAGTGCTAGGATTACAGATGCGCCACTATACCTGGATTTAATAAATGTTTATTAAACTAAACTTGTATCATAAATATCTATTACCTATAGAGTTAAAGGGCCTATTATTGTTTACATTAAAAGTAGGGCATAAAATCTTTCACAATTTTAAACTAAAACTGTCAGATTATGTTCACAATAAAACTTCAGAACTGGTAATAAATATTTACCTTTATGTACACATGACTTTTCAGCAAGACTTAAAATACTAACCTTCAAATTCAACTGAGATTTTCCAGTGTAAATTCTGAAGATGACGACGAAGCTTATGACTATTACAAGCTCTGAATTTTTCCAGAGGGCACAATGGACAACAAGCCTGTTTGCTTCCTTAAAAAGAGAAAAGCCACAGCACAGAACAGACTAGGTATCAATGCACTGATTCAGCTACAAAAGAAGTAAGGAGATTCTGCATGTTCCCTTCCCACTTCTTAAGTCTTTCTTAATTTTAGGGAAAAGCTATGACCCCCCTCCTGAAGGCTGTTCACAATAACTGCAGGACACAATGATTTTTTTTTTAATCCTAAAATTATCCTCTTTGTGGCTAGCTGATGCTCTTTTTGCCACTAACAGAGAAGCTGAAGAGGCAATAAACTGCATGATGCTCTTTGGCTAAACTTTTTGCCTCAGAGGGGATCACTTTGTACTCTGGACAGAGAAATGACAGACAGCCGTTTTCATACTCTCAGAGGAGAAGGAGGGCAGAAAGACAGAAAGTATCTCCTGCCGTATTCTGCTAAGAGTCTGGCAGCAACAAAGACAGTTAACATGGCGGACTGAGAAAGATGAAAGAAGGACATAGAATAAGTAGCTGCGATCTAACATTACTGTTCTTCTGAGACAAGAGGCCACAGTTAGAAACACTGTAACTACACTTCACTGTACTATTGATTTTCTAAGTTCTTCCTTATTAACATATTCCAGAAAAGATTATGGATCATTAAAATAAAAGGTGTACTTAATTAGAAATGTATCTCAGATAAAAACTTTTATAGTGTACAGAAGAATTACCTCAAACTCAGTTTTAAAACAATATAACATACAGATTTAACTAAAAACTCATTTAATAACTTTTTTAAACTAATAAGCATCTTTCATCCATGGCACAATGCAAGAATAGGTAAAATTTATCTTTAAAAATATATTTCCCACTTCAAAATCCCCTGAAGTGATCTTGATGAGAACTTAGCACTAAGGAGAAGAGAGCAGAAAAAGAGAAGTGGAGACATGGGTACCACTACAAAAATCTCATACTACCCCTAGATTATTTTCTCCTGAGGCTTTATATACAGAAAAGAACTTGTGTCCTTATTATTCAAAACAGTTCTTAGGAATCTGTTACTCGTAGCTAATGCAATGCCTAACCTACAATGCAATACCTAAGCTACAGAACTATGTAGCACTCTTAAATATCTGTGAGACTGGAATTCCCTTGAGGAAGTATTCCATACCACCTTTGCACATACAAGGCTATCAATTTCCTGGATTAGAAAAAGCTTTTTTCCCTACTGCTCAATAGGAATAACCACATCTGTTCTCAGCAAACTGTCTTTATAAACTCTAGTATGACAGTCCATTAGACACTGGGATACAAGAGGAATCCCAACACATGGAAATACCTGCATCAAGATTGTCAGAGTTCAAGGAACTGGCAGAATCAAAATCTCCTTCAGTTACCAAAGCTAACTTCTCTAGATCAGCAAGCTGCTTTTGGATTGAGATGTGTCTCTCTGAAAGAAAATTTTAAGAGTCAGAAAATGTTTTAACAATTTTACTTGGAGTGCCATTTCTATTTGATCATATCACATAAAAGTTTATAATTTAATTACCTGTAATGTATAGACTCTTAGTACCTAGGTGGGAAATATACAGTGACAATTCAGCTTACAAAATGACTACTGAATAATATTACAGCTTTAGCATTTTATCATTTTTTCTACAAAAAAGTTTCTACTTTGTACAAAATAATGAAAAAAATATGCTTTTTTTGGTCTTCAAAGAACTTCCAATTATGTGGAAGAAATACTAAATTCTAACTGTAAAAGACAAAATGAATACCAGAGATAAAGGTAATATAATGTAGGCACACAGAGGAATGAATAATTTTTTTTTTTTTTTTTTTTTTGTTTGAGACAGGGTTTTGTGCTGTAGTCTAGGCTGGCCTGAACTTACTAGGTAGATCATGCTGGCTTCGAACACACAACAATCCTGCTTCATTCTCCAAAGTTTTGGGATTACAGGCATATACCACCATGCCCAGTTTATGCAGTGCTGGGGAATCAAACCCAGGGTCTTGTGCTTGTCAGACAAGTGCTTTAACTGCTGAACTATGTCCCCAGTCTGAGTAATCAATCTTAACAGTAACTGATAATGTCTTTACTGAAGTAATGGCATCTGATTAACACACAGGCTATCAAATGAATTTCAATTTATTAATTTAAATTAATTTCACCTTGGTGACTGGCCTTAGAAACTGAAACAGCCTCATGAGCAAGCCTCATGCATAGCCATTCCTACCCAACGCTTGGCTAGAAGGCAGTATGTTTAAGGGGATAGAGTGTACAGAAAAAGATGCAGCCAAAAAATTAAGTATATAGATCACAGGAGGCAAAAACTATATGCAAGTTATGTTGGACTTTATTCTTCTCACTATGGTAAGTTGTTTAAGGGTCTAAGAAAGTGAATGATACGATTTAAATGTTTTGGGAAGGTATCGCTGGTGATGCTACCAAAGATCACTAGCAACTGAGCAAATGAGTAACAGAAATGTACAGAAGAACAAATACAAGCCAAAAGAACTTCTGATGTAAGAAATAAGGGTGACAGGTAGAATAAAGATGATTCTCAGACTGGATTGTGAGTGTGTATACAGGTAAGAATGACAGTGTTGGCCTGGGGGAATGGCTCAGCGGTTAAAGCACTTGCCCAGCAAAAGCTAAGTCAAGTGTTAAATTCCCCAGTACTACATAAGCTGGGCGTGGTGGTGCATGCCTGTAGTCCCAGCACTTGGAAGGCTGAGACTGGAGGACTGCCTAGAGTCCAAGGCCAGCGTGGGCTCCATAATGAGTTTCGGACCAGCCTGGGCTATAAAGGGAGACTTTGTCTCAAAAAAAGTGCCATTTTTCAAAGAAAGAGGACATCTTTTTGGCAGAAGGGAAGAAAAGAAAATTTAGTTTTGACAAGGCCATAGAGACACAAGTCATACATATACATACTGGGTGAAACTGTGACAAGAAAGGAAAAATGTAAAGGAAAAAGCCAAGATTCCCTCTTACCTAGTTATGACTCATCTGAAATGACCACCAGGCCATCTGAAGGTAATACATACTTTAATTCTAATGCATTTCATATTTCTAAGTTACTATCTTTGTTCCAGTCACACATTCTCAGATTTCTTAAACATTATTCACTCTTCAAGTTAAATACTTGTAAATTTTGGGATACAGAAGTCTTATCAAAATATGTTTAGCATAATCTTGATAAAGTTTGGAGGGAATTCATTCTCCAAAGGAATTAAACCCATTACTAATTAATACAAATGGACAAAATCTGGAAGCAAGGTATGGAGGGATACAGGTATTCATAAGTTCAGTAAAAAGACTCTGAAAGGTAGATTCAGAAAGAATAAATGGTAAGGAGAATTCAAGAAACACAGAAGCCAATGCAGAAGAGTGTGTAAAAGAGAAACATTTGCTGCTAGATAATACAAGCAGCTGTACAATCAAGACAACTTCTCTGATGACCTTGAAAAAAGGAACTACAGCGAGGTCTTTGGGAGTAGAAATGAAAATGAAAATCAGGGTAATATATTTTTTAAAAAAATAGGTGGATGAAACTGTAACTTGCTTTTCCTTTCTAAAGATGCACAGACCTGGACATAAGCACACCCCAAAAGAAAGGCACAGCCAGGGTGGGAACCAAAATAGTACAACCAAAAGATGCAGAAGGATGAAAATCCTTGAAGAGACAGGCAGCATAACAGAATAGCACTCAGTGGTTTCTATTATTCATTATGTTAAACAATTTAAACCCTAAGACTTTTGGGGGTGTGGAAGATACTGGGGATTGAGCTCAAGACCTTTGCCGAGCTATATCCCTAACCCTTTTCACTGTTTGACACAAAGTCTCACTAAGTTGTTAAGTTGCCCAGGTTTGGGTTTGAACTCGCCATCCTCCTGCCTCAGCCTCTCAGAGTGCTAGGATTACAGGAATGCGGCACCATGCCCAGCTAGACCTTTAGACTTTTAATTCAATTCTTGACATTGATGTGTTCTTGTCTATTTCTCTCTAAGCTTTGCTCTGTTATTCATTCGGTCATTTGTGTAATTTATTTCCTTTTTTTGTTTTCTCAAAAATAAGCAACAAGAAGGCCTGGTCTATGCCTTATTCATATTTCTGTTGGTAAAGTGAGTACTGCAAGTAGCAGGCACTAAGGTCTATTAGAAAATTCTTTATAGACTTTTGAGGCATTTGCACACCTCACTGTATCAACAATCCTTTGAGACATTGTCTCAAATCTGTACTCCAGGCTGGTACTGAACTCAGTAGGTAATCTAGACCGGCCTCAAACTCACAGCAATCCTCCTGCTTCAGCCTGCTCCAGTGTTGGGATTACAACACCAAGCCCAGTTTATGTGGTGCTGCAGACCTGAACTCAGGCCCCTGCACTTGCTAGGCAAGCACTCTATCCATTGTGCTACTCCTTCAGCCCTGTACCAATAATCTTGGTGTCCAATTCAGCACTATCACATGTTCCTGCTCAATTTTCTGCATTTCTTTTATTTTTGAGACAGGGTTTTGCTCGGTAGCACAGGCTGGTCCTGAGCTCACTATGGAGTACAGGCTGGCTTTGGACTCACAGCAACCCTCCTGACTCAGCCTCCCGAGTGGCGGGATACAGGCGTGTACCACCACACCCAGCTTATGTGGTGCTGGGGAATCAAACTCGGGTACTTAGCACTTGACTTAGCTGAGCCATTTCTTCAGCCCAGCCCTATTTTTTAATAAGCAAAAACTAAGTGCTAACAAACATTACTGGCTAACTTGATAACAAGTATGGTTCAAATGACTTAAAATAGTTTCTACAAACAGGTAAATTTTCTGCCTGTTTATTCAAAAATTTCATGGTGGTTTAGGCCTATAATCTCAGCACTTGAGAGGCAGAGACAAGAGGATAGTGAGTTCAAGGCCCATCTGGACTACACTGTGAAACCATTTCACAATAAATGAACAAAGCAAAAGCCTTTCAACTGCTAGGCTAGGCAGTAGTGTCAAAAAATGAATCTATGGGCTGGAAAAATAGCTTAGTGGCTAAAGTGATTGCCTAGCAAGCACAAGGCCCTGAGTTTGATTTCCCAGAACCACATAAACTGGGCATGGTGGCACATGCCAATAATCCCAGTACTTGGGATTGCCAGCTCAGGACTGGCCTGAACTACAAGTCAGACCTTGCCTCAAAGGAAAAGAGAGAGAGAGAGAGAGAGAGAGAGAGAGAGAGAGAGAGAGAGAGAGAGAATTGAAGTAGCTGGATGTGAGGGTACACACCTGTAATCTTAGCACTCTGGGAAGCTCAGGCTTAGGAGGATCACATTTCAAGCCTAGCATTAGTAACTTGGTGAGACCCTGTATCAAAACAATGTCAAAAACAGGCTGGACATGTAGCTTAATGTTAAGGCCATGGGTTCAAACTCCAGTACTTGGTGCAGAAATGGAAGGGTAGAGAAAAGAATCCATACATATAAACTAAACTATCACACCTTTAACAAGCTTTCATAGTTCAAACGCCTATGCAAGTGAGAAAGAAGGTATACAGCACTACTCAGTGATGTGCTTTAAATTATTCTAATTGC
This sequence comes from Ctenodactylus gundi, assembly GCA_004027205.1. Taxonomy (NCBI): domain Eukaryota; kingdom Metazoa; phylum Chordata; class Mammalia; order Rodentia; family Ctenodactylidae; genus Ctenodactylus; species Ctenodactylus gundi. The sequence goes on from PVKB01006004.1 coordinate 14,860, forward strand.
TAAATACTACAAAATGAGAGAGAGGAACCTGATGGGTTCATTCCTTAACAACACACATAAAAAAATTAGCTCAGGTGGCTGAGGAAGGATTGCCATGAGTTCAAGGTTAGACTGGGCTACACAGTGAGTTCACCACCAGCCTGGGCTACAGAGAGACACTGTCTCAGGAAAAAAAAATGTTAAATAGACCTTCCAAAAATAACTTTTTTACATTTGATTAGTATGTATATGTCTAATGCATTTTGGATTCCTCATTTACGTCCTTATCTTAGTAACACATTTTTAGGTTTCTGAAACAGTATACATTTCTCAAATTACATCTTTAAAAAATTTGATATGTAAGAAAATCTTTCCAAATTATATTTATTGTATTTTTGATGATGATGAGATAGAGGAATCATGCATTTTCTAAAAGCTGCTGAACCATTTCTGATTAATTAAAACAATCTGAAAGTGAAGTAGCAAGCAAGCTACTTACTTAGAAGAGAGTAATCTCACTCACCTATCACTGCTTCAGGTGAAGAAATTACTGGCCTTATTTCACACTTACAAACTGTTATATGATGAGGAAGGGCCCACGTGAGGAAATCTGATTTTTGTCCTTTCTGCAATCAGCCCTACTTTCTGTAACATATCTTAAAACTGCAAGTATTTCTGTCAGATCATGATTTTCCCACTGTTTTATAAACATTCAATTTAAACCGCCCAGAAGTCGTAAAACTGACAATTTAAGTGGTAATTCAGAAAGAGTGTATGTTTATGGACCGTAAACTAACTTGTTGAAAGAAGTCATTAATTACTTCTCAGACCTCGGGTGAACCTTAAATGTTAATTACTAATCTTTGAAATTCCTATTGTTCCAATAAATCACTTCGAAACACACAAGCATATTCTCAGAGCATATACTGTAATACCAATTTCCAACCGTAGATGAGTACTCAAGGGAACTGGTTATTTACGAGTGAGGGAAGACGTCCGCAGTTTTGTGGACCCCATCCCAAAGGACTCCCTAGTAGAAATCTTTTCGGGAAGCAAGCCGTTAGAGAACCAGATACAATGTGACAGTCCCCTCGCTTCGCGTAAGTTGAGGCAGAAAAACCAGTGAAGAGAAACGACTCCTAAATCTTGGCAACTAGGTTCTATGATCTTAAACAGGTTGCTTCCGGTCACCCTGTCACATTTGGAGTTAACCACAGCCGACTGAGCTGAAAAGGAAATTACCAAATTATGTGCAACTTCTGATTTTTGTACCAAAAAAGATCCCGTTTAAGGAAAAAGCTCTTAACCTCATTTACGGCTGGCTTACGGCCCCTGCGGCCTCCACATATCCTTCCCCGTGTCATCCTCGAGGGTTAGCGGAGGCGCCGTCTTCCGTTCCGTGCCCGTGTTATCCGCACCCACAACACCGGTCCCTCCTTCCGCCCGTTTCCCTACGTCTGCTTTCTCCATTAAAACCATCCCGAAGAAGGGCCTCCCCCGAGCCCCCGACAGGCGCGCTTCCTCGCTGCTCCGGGGCAACGGCCTGGGCCTCCTGCACTTACTGCTTTCGGCCTCCTCAGGGGCAGAGGCTAGGGACAGGGACAGGGCCGGAGCCTGGGCCGGGGCAAGGGCTGGGACTGGAGCCGAGTCCGGAGCCGAATCTGGGGCCCGAGGGGGGCCCCGAGCCGAGTCCGGGGCCGGGGTCGGGACCTGGGCCACCTCCTCCTTCTCCCGGGGCAGCTGCTCCTCCTCCGCCATGTTCTCCGTAGTTACCGCCTCCGCGCCAGCCCGCCCGGGGACCGGGAGGGGGCTCGCGGCGGGGTGCGCGGACTGCAGCGAATGCCCGCGAGGCCGGACCCACACACTGGGGAAGCAAGTGGGGAGGGCAGGACGAGTTCAACAGACAAAAGACGGTGAACCAGGGACCAAATCCTGTCAGCAGAAAAATAGAAAGCCAGAGGCAACGAATCAAGGGACCAGCCGGCTTCACTGCCCCGAGGCGTTACGACGCCACAACACACTGCGCAGAAGCGGGTTGGGCCGCGTCCAATGGGGCGAGAGAATTCGGTCTACAAGGTGCGTCACCGTTCCACGCAGCCACGGACCGAACCAAAACAAGACTACAACACCCACAATGCGTCGCGCCTCACGCTCCTTTCCAGGTCTAAACAAGTTCCCCGAAGCCTTCGCACGGTAGTCTGGGTTCGGAGTCCGAACTACTTTTCCCGGTGGGCAGCTCGCTTAAGGGGCGGTTTTCCGTGTTTTTGGCCTGTGGAGGCTGTACCGCTGTGGCAGCTGGTAAGGTAAGGTACCGGGGGTGGTCTGTGCGTTGGTATTTCGTTGGGCACGGTCAACTCTGTCCCGGTTCTTACTACCGCAGCGGGCAGCTGACCGAACTAGGGATTCTGGAGTCCCTCGGGGCCTTGGCCGGGGGACTCTGTGAGCAGCCTGGGGTCTGGCCCTCCAGGGGAGGGTGTGGTTCTGGGTTGGCCCTGCCTGGGGTTCCGCTTTGCTGGCTAGTCGTCTGGCCGACTAGTAGGTTGCACGGAGGCGGTGGGTCCCGGAAGCTTGCGAACTTCTGACCGTTTTGTCAGGTTGCCTGATTTGGAGTCGCGCCCGCTCCTCATTCGCACCCGGACTCGTCTGCTGAAGAGTTAGAAAGTGGGGTGGCGACCACTCATTTCCTCTGTTTTTATTTCTGTTTCATCTTTCGTATTACTTTACCAACAGTGCTGTGGTATGGTCGCAAGTGTCTCAATAAGTAGGAATTGGTTTTGCTTTTCCGTATTCTCAGTTTTTTCCCTGCCTCAAGTATCGAGATGGAATCCAGGACTTTGACACTGACCTGCGTGTCCAGCCCTTTTAATTAATTTTTATTTTGAGAAAGAATCTAAGTTGCTGCTCTCTTGCCCGGGCTGGTCTGGAACTTCCGATCCTCCTGCCTCAGCCTTCTAGAAAGTCAGCATTAACAGGTTTGCGCTACAGCACCCGGCTTGTTTTTAGGCTTTTAATAAGCAAAACTCGGAGCAGGTGCGCTTACCAGTACTCTTGGCTGATCAGTTTCAGATTCCACGGCAGGAAACGTCCTGCTCCCTGTACACTTTACCCTGGACACACCCACCGTTCAACCGCTGCTCGTTTTTTTTTTTTTTTTTTTTTTCTCTTCTCCCCTTCACGGGAGCAGGTAGGGAAAAACAGAATTTTCTGGTTGTCCTGGCTGCGACTGATCGGAACGTTGTAGGCAGCAGGTACAGGGATCACACTTCCAGTTGTGTTTTCTTTGCTAATAAATCTGGTAGGTGCTGTTTGTATTGTTTTATTTCCTATTTGTTTCTGAATGCGAAGAGTGTTGTCGTTTGGCACTTTGAAACCCTATCTGGAAGTTATCCTTCTCCTTCCCCTCCCCTAGTTAAGAAACATATCTGGAGGACTTAAAAAACAAAATAAAACCTTTTCCTACATGAATGGAAATAAAACAGATTATCCCTATCAAATTTCTACGAGTTACAGTTCTTTAAAGCCCTGTTTACTCCCTTTAACTCGTATTCCTGAATGTAGTTGAGTCACTTATTGCTTAATAGTCAATTAAAAATGGAATGACAGTGATTATAACCTATAGAAATGCTGATTGTATTGTATCCATGTACCACCTAAGAATCATTTTTTTTATTTCTAGGTGAACAGGTTTTTCTTTCCTTTTTTAATGTAGGGGACTACAGAGGAGTGATTATAAAACAGTATTGATCATTGAGCCTTATAAGAGACTTCCCACGCCAGAAACAGCCCCCCCATTTATTTTTTTATTTGTGTAAAATCATTTTGAGTATGTGTATAAAACATTTGTCATAGCAAACATTTAGATGTTTTTCCTTGTCTAGTCCATTATGATCTGTGCACTTTTTCAGTATGTTTTGTGGTGAGATTTTAAATTACTGTTATAACAACAGGGTCACTTACAATTGTAAAAGGTCATTATGACCAGTTAGTTGCCTCTAGGAAATGTCTTTCATTAAAATTCTTTTATATTTTATAAGAGAGAGAGGGTTCTCTCTTTATGTTGCCAGTGATTCCAGAACTCCTGGGCTCAAGTGATCCTGCTTCAGTTTCTGAGTAGCTTGGCCTGTAGGCACATCCCTCAGCTTGCTAGACTAAAGTTTTTTGTTTTTATTTTGATTTGGGCCTAGTTCTCTGCTATTTGGATCTGGAATGTACCTCAGAAGCCTCACGTATTTAAATGTGGTGGGATAACTGAAACTGAGTGTTGTTGGGAGGCCTGGGGGTGCTTGGATCTTGAACTGGAGGGATTGTCTCAACAATTGGGAAATATCCAGGAGTAGCTTTCACCTGTGTTGTTGGCTCAAGGGTCAGAAAGTGGGGTGGCACACACTCTGGGCATGTAGGGGGGGGCTTATCTGGCAGATTGAATTAAGTAAAGGAAGAAGAAACATTGTTACAGCTTCTTCCTGGGAAAGCTTTATCCTTGCTCCAAATATCAGTTTGCTATGTTTTACTTGGTTTCTGTGTGCAATGGGATTATCAGCTTTCCAACCTCTGCCATGTGCTTCCACCAGTGCCTGCTGCCTATGAACAGACTGCCTGATACTTTCTGAAACAGTGAGCTAAATAAAATCTTTTCTCCTTTAATTTGTGGGTGTCAGGTATTCTGTCATGGCAAAGAATAAGTGACTAAGATACCCTTTGTCCCATGGAATGAAATCCTTGAGAAAAGAAAGGGAAAGGTTACTACTATGATTTGTAAAAGTCAACTGTGAATTCAGTTGTCACCATAAATTGTCATATACAGCAAAAATTCTGAATAGTATTTGTTCTTAAAAGTCTAGTTGAACATTGATTTATTAATTTTTATAATGGTTACCTATTAGCTGTTTTTATATTTCTCAAAGCATTCTATGTATGTATGTATGTATCAATGTATGCATGTATTTATTTTTTGAGACAGAGTCTTGCTATGTAGCCCAGGCTGGTCCTGAACTCACTATGTAGCCCAGGCTAGCCTTGGATTCAGGACAGTCTGCCTGCCTCAGCCTCCCAAGTGTGCCACCACACCCAACTGGGGATTTAAACCCAGGGCCTTGTGCCAGGCAAGTGCTCTAACCACTGTGCCATTCCTCCAGCCCTCTTAAAACATTCTAGAAATTTAGTATTTTTGATCGTACTTTTGTAGAATTTCACTTAGACTGATCATAAGTGTCCAAGAGTAAAGGGAAGACCCAGTTTTCAGTCTTTACCTCTAGAATTAATTAATATATTTATTTATTCATGTGGTATTGGAGCACCAATTCAGGGCATTCACACTGAACTATAGCTCCAGCCCATTTTTGTATTTTTAGTTTGAGATAAGGTTCTTGGGCTGGCCTGGAACTTATGATCCTCTTGCCTCAGGATACCAGATTAGATCCCTCTTATATCTTCCTCTTCAACAGATCTGGAGATGTTCCCAGTGTCTGGCTACTCTGGCCTAGCAAAAGATGTTGCTCCATGCTGCTGGTACACTTACCTGATACTGTTTCTGACTGTTATGTGTAGCTTTGCTTGTCTTATACTTTTTCTTTCTTTTTTTTTTTTTTTTGGTTGGGGAGTTATCACTTAATTGTACAGACTTAAGCTACAATAAGGCTGGAAAAATGAAACTGGGATAGAAAGTAAATATAGGAACTGCAATAGGAAATACGTGCCTCACAATGAAAGAGTGCATTCTGATGATAGAATTAAATCAGTCAGTAGCATTTATGAACATCTCCCAAATTTTTAATACAACCTGGATATTAAGAACTTTTTGAGACACTCTGGGTTTAGTAGAAAGACCACATAGTATTCATTTGCGGCACTACTCTATCCCACCATATGCAAGGTATTTAACATCCACTATTTTATTTGACTCAAAAAACCTCTAGGATAAGTTGCTTCATTTATAACAAAAATAGGTCAGAACAATCAGCAAGATAATAGAATAAAGGGAATATTCATAAGAAAGAAGCCAGACTATCCTTATTTGTAGATCCTTATTTGTTCTCTACCAGAAGGCTTAGAAAAATTTGGCCAAGTTGCAGCATATAAAAACAGTACAAAAATCAATAGCATTCCTGTAAATAAAAACACAGGAGGATATCAGAAATTCCCATTCACAGTGGCCCTAAATAAAATTAAATACCCAGGAATTAACCTAAACAAAGAAGAACCTCTGTAATGGAAGCTATAGTATTCTGGAAAAAGGAATTGAGAATATTAGCAAATGGAAAGACGTCTCTTGTTCCTGGATAGACAGAATCAATATTGTCAAAATATACTACCAAAACTGATGCACAGATTCAGTGCAATCACATTTAAAATACCAAGAGCATTTTTCATAGAACAAGATAAAAATCAATCCTAAGATTTACTTGGAACCAGAAGAGACCCAGAAAAACCAAAACAATCCTAAGTAACAAAAGCAGGAGGCATCACAACACCAGATATTGACTTATATCAGAAAGCCACAGAGGCAAAACTACATGGTATTGAAACAAAAACACAGGCAGACCAATAGAACAGAATTGCAGATGCAGAGAAAACCTCAAGAACCCTCAACCTGACCTTTCCCAAAGGAACCAAAAATATACACTGGTGATAAAGTAGCCTTTTTAACAAATGGTGCTGGGAGAACTGGATATCCACATGAAGAAGAATGAAGCTAGCTTTATGTCTTTCATCATGTACCAAAATCAAATTGTTGTGGTTAGGATCTCGAGTGTTCCCCAAAAGTCTCATGTATTTTAATGTTATGGATTGACTATGGAGCCATGTAATGTTAGTGGATTGGGGTCTGGCCTGGAGAGGTGGATTGCAGTTGTTGGGATTAGGGGCATGTGATTTAAGACTAAAGGCGTGTGAGTTAAGACTAAGGGTGTGTAGTGGCCACACCTTTGATACCCAGATGCAGGAGAGACTAAGACTGGGACTTGGACTAGTCTCAGGAGTCTCACTTGCCTGCCTGTTTGTGATGTCCTGAGAAGTTGCCTCCACCTCTCTGCCTCTGCCATGTACTTCAATTGCTGCCGGCCATCCCTGAATGGACTGAGACAATCGGAACGTGTAAGCTAAAATAAACCTTTCCTTTCCTAAATTTGTGGGTGTCAGGTATTGAGTCACAGCAACAAAAAAGTAACTGAGACACAGATCAAAATAGATCAGAGACTTTTAAAACAAAACATTGAAACTGCTGGAAGATAAATTAGGCAAAGTTCTTGAAGACATAGTAGCCAAGGACTTTCTAGGTAAAACACCCACTTTATATGAGATAACACCAAGAATCAACAAATGGAAGTACGTATACCAAATTAAAAAATATCTGCACAGCAAAGGAAACAATGGAGTCAAGACAGAACTAACAGAATGGGGAAAATATTTTGCTGGCTACTGCTCAGAGAGCTATTATCTAGAATATACAAAGAGTTGAAAAACAGTAGACCCCACAAAATAAGAGATCTGATTTAAAAAAGATAATGGGCAACTGAAATATATAGACAAGTCTCAGAAGAAATCTGAATAGTGAGTAAGTACTTGGAAAAAGTCTTCAGCATCTTCAGCCAAGAGGGAAATGCAAATCAAAACAACACTGAGGTTCCATCTAACTATAGGAAGAATGGCTGGTATCAAGAACTCAAAAACCAACAAATAACCTGTGAGGTTATGGGGAAAAAGGAACCCTTCTACATTGTTGGGTAGGGCTATGAAGTGGTACAACCTTTACAGAAAAGAGTATGGAGATTCTTCAGAAAAACTTAAATATCCCATTTAAATCTGCTATATCTCTTCTGGATATCTTTCCAAAAGAATTAAAGTTACCATGTATGAGTGGTACATGCCTACTCATGTTTATAGTAGCACAACAGCGAGTTTGTCCATTAACAGATGAGTGGATAAAGAAGATGTGGTATACATACACAGTGGATTATTACTCTGCCATTAAGATAAATTTGAATCATTTGCAGAAAGTGGGTGCACTTTGAGACCTGGATTAGTTTGGGTTCTTTCACAAGGCAGAATTTAAAGAAGTTATAACAAAAAGGATCTAGTTGGAAGGATTACAGATCTGAGGATAGAGATAGTCCAAGATGTTGGCCTGCTTGTGCAAGAGCTAAAGTGTCCAGTGGCTGCTCAGCTGCAAAGTAGAACTCTCGCCTGGGACTGCAGGGCAGATGGTGAGAAACTGCCCCATCTCAGTTCAGAGAACAATGGTGAAGCCTGGAGACTGAATGGTGATAGGCAGACAAGTGCAAGTCCAGACGGGAGTGAGTCTGTGATGAAGATGTGCAGGGTAGAAGGTCAGAGTCCGTAGACATGAAAGAGCTTTCCCAGAGGAAAAAGCTCTAACAGTCTCTCTTCCTTCCCTTTACACAGTTTGAGTTCCCATTTGGGCCTCCCACAAGAGGGTAGGTGTTCTTCCCTCATTTGCTGGCCCACAAATCACTCACACTTTAATCCAGGTTGGTTCTCAATTCCCAATGTAGTCATGGTTCCCAAATCCTAATCTAGGCTTAGGTTCCTGATTGCCTCAAGTTGACATAATTTCTCCAGTGGTCATCAGACCCATCATACTTGGAGAATGAGACACAGAAGGTTAAATATCACATAATTTCTGTAATGTCAGAAAACCAAACTATAAAAAAAGTGAAAGAGCAAAGTAAAAGAGAAATAGAAGAAAGTAGGAAGATAGATTTTGTGGAGAAGGAAGAAGGATGTGGGAGAGTGTGAGGGATAAGAATGAAAAAGGGAAGTAAAAATGATCAAGAATTGATATGTAAATGTACCATTTTCTCATGTTAGTAGTTATTATTTTGTAGCAGAAATACATATAAAGGAATAATAGTAAAGTGAAAATAGGGCTGAAAAACATGCACAGTTTTTCTGAAGTCTCATAGTGAATGACTGATAAGTGTCTCGAAAAATGGAAATTTATGACTGATTGGTTTTCAGTGTCATTCCTGAAAAGTTGGTAGATTAAGCTAAAGAAGAACAGATCTTTGTGAAGGAGAATATAAGGGAGAAACAGAACAACAAAGCCAGGGATAATCCCAGTACTGTGGGAGGCTTTTAGCAGGAGTATCCTAAGTTTTAAGTTGGGGGCAACTTATTGAAACCCTTTCATAACATAAAAAAATAAAAGAGGGCTGGAGATGTAGTTCAGTTTGAAGGTACGTTCAGTCCCCAGTACCAGAAGATAGAGAAAGAGAGAACTGGGTTGGGGGAGTGAGGGAGAAAAAAATATGGGGCGGGGGGGGGGGAGAGTAGAAGGGAACTGAAGAGAGCAGTAAGAGTGTTGTAATCTTGAAAATGGCTAGAAGATAGAAATCATTTTGTAAAACTCTCATTTTTATATACCTGAAAGAAGAATTTTTATTATGTATTGTGTTATGGTAAAAAACACATAGTAAAATTTTAATGTTATTTTGGCTTTTCAAGATGTCCCATAAAGTATTTCATGGAAAAGAAGAAAAGTCTGAGAAAAGTGGTGCCATCTCATCATACATCTATGCAGAAGTAAGAATTTTTATTTGCTGACCCAAGGATACCTTTGTATGTAATGAAAAAAATACATTTCATTTTTACAGTGAGATGTAAATACTTTATTTTTCCTATCTGACTAAGAAGTCATTTGCTTTACCCAGTTTTTTGGGTTGCTTTTTACCTTCTTGAGTTATTTCTCACAATTCTGATAATTTAGATAAAAATAGCTTGTCTGTGCATCCCTGACTTCAATTCTTTGTCTTTTAAATTCTCACATTCATAATGATAACTCACCATTAGACTGTTTTTCACAGTTCTCCCTTTTAAAAAAAAATTTCCTCCATGTTGGCTAGGATTGTTCTCTTATTGATCAGAACCGCCAGTGCAGTAGCGAATGGGTGGGCCTAATGGTAAGGAAGACAGACTTAACCTTGTTCTTTTCTGTTATTCTCTGTACTTAAGAAGTGTTTTGGTAGTTGAAATTTAGGATACTTATTAACTGAGTGAGTACTGTTTCCAGGAAGCAGGACTGACATATGAGTGATGCAAGCAAGGCAAATAAAAAAACCCTATGTACTCTCTGAGTAATCTTTTAGTTCATCAGTATTAGACAGTGTTTATGCTATTTCACTCCTCAAGCTGAGGCATGAATCTGGTAAAGGTGACTATTTACTGAAGAAGAGCTCTCTGTGGTACGTTAGTTCATAAGACTTTCTTACGGCTTGGGTGAAATATTTAAGATGTCATTGCACTTTTTGGTGATTTTCCTTGCTTGCTTATTAGCTTCAAGATTAATAACCTAGACCTCCAGGAATAGTGATTAGAAAGGGGACCCTGGGACATAGACATTTAGTACTCTTGTTTAGTTAATTTAACAACCTCCACTTCTTTGCCATTTATAGTGAGTGTGCAGTTTACAGTTCTTTCCCGTTCTTTCATAAACTTGCACTAATCAGACTTTTTGTTGCCATCATTCTTCCATTTGTGTTCACTTCAAGGCCTGCAGTGGTTTCCATGTTGCTGTTATATTCATTCGTTGATTTTATGACGGTGTGACTTAACCAGTTTGTCATAAATGTTATTCCTTCTTTTAACACTTATTTCTTCTAACTTTTAAAATACAGTCCTGGTCTTCCTTCTCTCTGGTGACTGCTCCTCAGAGTTCTTTGCTTGTTCCTCTCTGACCTCTGACATTATAAAAATATAATGTTTCAAGTACCCAGGCCTTTTCCCCGATTTTTCCCAATTGCATTTCCATTCTTTTTAGATGCTTAGGCTAATCCCTGTGGTCATATTCTCTCTGCATCCAGTCTGTCTGCAGATTCTATCACCTTTCTCTTTATAATAAATTCAAGGTTTGGTTGCTTCCTCTATTGCTATCACCATATCCAAACTATCAATTTACTTTAATTATTCCCGTAGTTTTTAAATTGGTCTCCCTGCCTCTGCTTTTGCCTCATGGTATTTTTCTTAATGCAGCAGTCATTGTGGCCCTATCAAGATTTTAAGTCAGATAGATAATATCACTCCTTTTCTCAGTACTTTCTAGTAGTATTATCTGTCACCCAGAGTAGAGCTACTGTTTTTTCTGTGGCTAATAAAACTACCCACTCTCCTTATCTCAGCTCCCTACCTTTCCTCCCTTTTCTATCTCATGGCTTCTTACTGTTCCAAGAGGTGGGCACTTTACTGCTTGCTGATATTCCCTTTGAATTGAAGACTCTTTTTTTTATTCATGTGGTTTCTTTTTCACTTCAGTTACATCTCCAGGAGGAGTATGTCAGCTTCTCAATGGGATGTTTTGACTACTCTGTTTAAAAAATTGTGAATCTTTCTACATTTAGTTTGCAGCCTTTCCTGTTCCCTTTCTCTGCTTATTTCATGACATCGCCCGACACATAAATTATATTGTTTATTTGTAAATTCCTACACTGGTTTTTAACTTTAATGGAGTCAAGAGACTTTTTCCAGTACAGGAGATGGGACCCAACGTGTTTCCACTGTGCTACTTCACTAGCTGCCCCCATCCCCCTTTTTATTTGGTTGTACTGAAGGTCAATCCTAGGACTTTCATACTGAGCTATATCCCCAGACCATTTTTAAAGATTTTTAGTTTAGAAACAGGCTTGCCAACTCACTGAGTTGCCCAGGCTGGGCTTGGATTTATAATCCTTGTGCTTGGATTATAGGCTGGTACCACCAGGCCTGGTTGAACTCAGATACTACTTTTATTGTTTTTTTTTTTTAATTCATCTCATCACACTGTCTTATACTTGATGGATACTTCAAGCAAGTTTGTCCTGATGAAAAATAACGGGATCTATACTTTTGCTTTATGGAAGACCAGATAACCTGTTAGCTGTCAGCTGGCCTCCTACTTCTATGTGTTCTATCTTATTTTGTAAGCACTCGGGGCTTCTTATTTCTAGGTGCGTCCTCTGTCTAATTGAGTCTTCCTTTTCACTTTGTGTGTCTTCAAATGCTGTTGCCCTTTGGAGTTTATTTTGAATAGGAATGTTAATTTACAGTAATGATGACAAAATGCTCTGTCGTACATCCTGACCTTTATTTTGTACTTTTCCTTTCTTTTATCCCATACATGGTATTTTAAGGAAAAGAACGAAAAAAAAACCTCATCAAATTCTACTAGTTCAGCTTGTTCTGTAAGATCAATTTCATCAGAAAACAGAAAACTGGTAAGTGATTAGATACCATAACTAATTAAGAATTATTTATGTTGTTTTTTAATTTAATGTTTTAAGAAGCTGGGTCTTGCTTTGTTACTCAAGCTGGCCTTGAACTCTTGAGCTCGGGTAATTCTCTTGTCTTAGTCTCCTTATTAGCTGGGATTACAGGCATGGGCCATTGCATTTGCTTGTTACTAGTTTTAATTTACAGTTACAGGTTATATCATATAAAAATTCCTTCACTGTTTTTCCGTATTTTTTCTTTCTATTATATTTAGTTTTTGATAGCCATTAGAAAAACCATTGTGTGTTTTATTCTTTCTTCTGATCACTACAAGGCATTTGTGGGTTGGAGGCATAGCTCAGTGACTTGAGTGATTTCCCCAATACCCTATAAACTAGGTGTGGTGCATGCCTATAATCCCAGCACTTGTGAGGCTGAAGCAGGAGGATTGCCTTGAGTTTGAGGCTGGCCTGGACTACATAGTGAGTTCAGAACTAGCGTGGACTACAGAGTAAGACCCTGTTTCAAAAAAAAAGCCCTTATCAGGGTCTTTATTTCCTGTGTTGGTGGATCCTACCGTGTGAAGTTTGCAACATAGACAAGAACTCAGATGGTTTTTCTGACTTCTCATGTAATGGTTGTATTTGTCTTAGGAATCTCCTTTTGAAGTAATCAAGGCAGATGTATTGTTTGTATTTCCAGATTCAGAAATTGAGATCTAGAAGGTTAAATGATTTGCCAAAAACATGAAACTGTATAAAGCAACAGAGCCAATTCAGAGTTCTTTCCATTCTCACACTAATAATTAGAAACAGGGACAGCAGATTAAATACATTAGCCTAGTCTATTGATAGTTGAAGTACTGTATTAAAGTTGAAGTTGTTATAGGTAAAAGAGAAATTAGTGACAGTTCCAGGGATATGGAATTGTGGGTTATTTTTTAAAAAGAATTTGTTTTTATACATGGTCATGCCTTGCTTAACAATGGAGATATATTCTAAGAAATGCATTTTAGGTGATTTTATATGAGCATCACAGTATATTTTCACAAACCCAAACCTAGATGATATAGCCTTTTATACACTTAGTCTACGTGGTGTAACTTCTTGCTCTTGGCTACATACCTATGTTGTGGGACTTGTAATACATATTTGTTACAGCTGTTTGTGTATCTGAGCATAAAGTATAGAAGAGATGCAGTAAAAATAATATGAGGGGCTAGAGGAATGGCTCTGCAGTTAAAGTACTTGCCTAGCAAGCGCTACATTAAATGTTAAGTATCCAAGTTCAACTTCCCAGCACCACATAAGCCGGGCATGGTGGCGCACGCCTGTAATCCCAGTACCCCTTGTAATTCCAGCACTCAAGTGGCTGAGGCAGAAGGATTGCTGTGTGTCCCAAGGCCAGCCTGGGCTCCATAGTGAGTTCATGACCAGCCTGGGCTGCACAGTGAGACCCTGTCTCAAAAAAAAAAAAAAAAAAAAAAAAAAAAAAAAAAAAAAAAATATATATATATATATATATATATATATATATATATATATATGAAAGAGAAAGATGGTACACTTGTAGTATAGTACTGGAAGTTAATCTAGGCAAGTTATTACATAGTGAAGGAATGTGAAGGACATTACTGAATATTGCTGTGGATATTATAACCATAGTACTCTTTGGCTAAACTAAATTTATTTGAAACTTTTTTTATTTTAAGACTGGAGGAACAGCTCAGTGGTTAAACCACTTGCCTGGCAAGCTCAAGGCCCTGAGATTGATTCTCCAGCACCACATAAACTGGTTGTGGTGGCACATGCCTGTAATTCCAGCACTTGGGAGACTGAGGCAGTAGGATTTCTGTGAATTATAGGGCAGCCTGGTCTACATACTAAGTTCAACACCAGCCTGGACTACAGAGCAAGGCCCTGTCTCAAAAACAAAAATAAAAAAAAGACAAAAATAATTTTAAAAAGTAAATCAACCTTGACTTAATGCAGCTTTTTTACTTTTTAGGGCAACCTGTTTTGAGACCCCTTCCATTGGTGAAAGCTTTTATCTCTTTTTGTTTTCAAAATGAAATTGTTGTCGTTCTAAAAAAGTGAAACAACAAAAAGATTTAACAATTTTAAACAACTTTTTGGCTCTTTTGTAAGTAATATTTAGTTTAAAATAAGCCTCTCAAAACCAAAGATCTGATTGCAAAATGGGCAAAGGAAATGAATAGGCAGTTCTCAGATGAAGAAGTTCAAGTGGTGAATAAATACATGAAAAGACGTTCAACATCTTTAACCATTAGAGAAATGCGAAGCAAAATATCACTTAAGATACCATCTAACTCCAGAGTCAATGGTGTATATCAAGAACTCAACCAGCAATAAGTGCTTGTGAGGCTGTGGGGGAAAAAGGAACCCTCCTGCACTGCTTGTGGGAATGTCAACTCATGCAACCACTATGGAAAGCAGTATGGAAGTCTCTCAAAAGACTGGAAATAAATATCCCCTTTGATCCAGCAAAACTTGGGAATTTTTCCAGAAGAGTTAAAAATGTTGTGTAACAGAGATACATGTATACCCATGTCCATAGCAGCACAACAAGCAATAGCTAAAATGTGGAGGACACTATCAACAAACCAGTGGATACATAAGTTGTAGTATTTATACACAGTGGGATACTACTCATCTAGAAAGACAGGTTGGAGGCTTTTGTAGGTAGATGGATGCAACTTGAGACCATCACGCTCAGTGAAGTGAGTCAGAGGCAGAAGTTTAAATATCGAATGGTTTCTCTAATATACGAAACCCTGAGCACAATCATTTCGTAGAACTAATTGGGAATAATGGGAACTGGGGAGGAGGGGCGAGTGGAGGATGGAAAAGGGAGAAGGGAAGGTTTTGTAATTTTGCCACGATAAGTATATGCACAAAATGCTCAAGAAAATTCAATATATTGTACCAAAATCTTGTACAAAAACACTGTATGTCCTTATTCTATTAGGGTTTTTTGTTTAAATTTTTTATTTTTACTTTTAAAGATTTCAAAGTTTGTTAAAAACAAAGGACACGTGCACAAATATTAGCCTAGGCCTACACAAGGCCCAAATCATTAATATATCTTCTACATCTGTCTCATTGGAAGCCAGTCATATATGTGAAAATGTCATCCTACTTCTTTAATACTTCCTGAAGGATCTACCTGAGACCCTTTTGACCCCCTGTTGCTGGAGCCAAACTGAGGGCCTCATGCTCATTAGGCAAGCCCTGTACCACTGAGCTGGGTCTTCAGCCTCTAGTGCACTTGTTGGTGGGTGTCATTGTTTTCAGAAATACGTATATGATAGTTTTTTTTTTTTGTTTGTTTTTAGTATAGATTTGTTTGTAATTAGATAATGTGCCATGAATATCTCTTATACGTTGATGGAAATCTTTTGGTGTTGGGATGTATATTATCAAACTATGGAGTTCTTTGAAGTCTACAGAAATTTCTGCTAAACCCATCCCTGAGACTTTTCTTGGGAATTTGTCTTTTTCTGCAGTTTCCTTTTCTCTTCCCTTTTTATTCAGCTATGCATTCTTGTTTCACTTTCATTATATTTCTTTAGAATCACTGTTCTATATACTTTTTATTGACTGAGATGTTGTATGGCACGAGTATAATTAAATTGTTTCAAGGTATTGTTTTTAATATCAACCTCCTCCCATTCCTGAGGTGGAAGATTGTAGCCAAAGCCTGTGCTTGCTAAGTATATGCTCTGTCTCTAAGGTATGAATCTTAAATTCTTTTCTTAATTTTGAGACCAGGTCTCAGTAAGTTGCTAAGTTACTGGACTCAAATTTGTGATTTTTCTGCCTCAGATTCACAAGTAGCAGGGATTATGGGCAAGAGCCAGCATGCCTAGATTAAACTACTAATATTGTCACATTCTTACAGAAAGATTTTTATATTCACTGTAGTCATTTGAAAGTGTCAAATTTGGTCTTACCTTAGCCATCTTTTTAATAAATCTTGGGTAATTTTTTGTGACCGGGATGAGGATAATAGCTGTTTCACAAGATGCTTAGCAGGGTCACATTATTGTACCAGCCTACTCACCAATACATAGTTATTGAAAGAATTGCTTCCTAATATCCTTCCCTGTATCTGCAGTACCAGTGCATAATTTGTATTTTCTAACTGATAAGATTTTCTTAAATTTCAGAAATCAGATCATACGGACATTCTATATCATAATACAAAAAGAAGAAAAGAACTGAAGAGGTAAATTCTCCATTTTTCATAACATCATTTTACTTTTTTGGCTTATGCGACTGAATGTTTAGATTTGTAAAATCTTCAATTTACTTGATTACTACTATTTATCAGGCATACATGTTTAGCCATATCAAATATGATTATTGAATTTTCTTAATATTATTTAAGGAAAAGTTGAACCTAATTTAAGAAAAATGTCGTACCAAAATCCTGTTGTATGAATGGAACTCAGAACTAGAGAATGTAGGGAATGATTGTTGAAATAATGGATGCTATTTTTAATTCTTCATTCTTTGGGTAAAAATTTATAGAGAACTTGGTAATGAAAATATTTCTTGTTATTGATGGGGTTTATACATATAAAAAGTAGAGTGTCTGACAAAAATTTGTAAAATCAAGGTTTTTCTGAAAATTATGGGAAAGCAATTTAAATGACACTAAATATATAAACATAAGTACTGCTTCCCAAACAACTTCAGTTAATGTCTGATGAGTGCCAAACCAAATTAAATAAAACACATTTCCTTGACTTTCCAAGCTTTTTTGAATCTTCTTTTGTAATACTTTACTTCTGTGTCATCTTTTAAAATATAATCTATGACAAATTCCTATTAGGTTTGACAATAGCTTGCTAAACTTTTCAAACTAGACTTTTAATGCCTTTTGTACTATCTTTTTCTTTTTGATCCTCTAGATACTCTAAGGGATGGCATTGACTTCACTAGTGATACTTTGCATAAGGGCACTTTTTTTTGAGACAAGGTCTCATTCTGTAGCCCAGTCTGGCCTTGAACTCACAGAAATCCTCTTACCTCCACCTCCCTGGTGCTAGGATTATAGTCTCTGTGCAACCACACCCAGCTTATATATGTTGCTGGGGAATTGAACTCAGATACTTAGCGCCTTAACTGCTAGAGCTATTCCTCTAGCCCCAAGGACATCTTTTTAGCCCTTAACCTTACATCTATAGGTAAGAGGATAAAGTATAAATAGATTTTTGGTTGGTACTACCTATTCTACCACCAAAGTTGTCTGTATGTCTTGGAAAGAAGAAGTAATATTATTGAATACATTTTTTTTTTTTAGGGACAGGTCTCACTTGTTTTTTTATTTATTCCCCATTTCACTAATATATATGTATGTGATACATAATGTTTACATTGAACTTGTGTATTTTGTGCACATACACGTCCTGTCAAAATTACAGTCCATTCCCCTGTCCCTTTTTGACCATCCCACAACTTTTCCCTCCCACCTAACTCCCACTCTGACCCGCATTTGGTTCTTTTTAAAAAAAATTATCTCCTTTTCTCTTACTGCTGTTAATATTCTCTCTTTATGGTGAATTTCTGAGAATTTGATTATGATGTGATGTGTTGACTTTTTTTCTGGTCAAGGAGTACTTGGTGGTATTTATGCCTCCTTTACCTGAATGTTAATTCTTTTTCTAGATGTGGGAAATTGCCTGCTATGATTTCAGTTCTTTTCCTAGATATGGGAAATTGTCTGCTATGAATTCTTTATACCTTTTGTACTGTCTTCTGCTCTTTCTCTCACACTCATTATTGTGAGAGTTGTTCTCTTTGAATCATCCACCAGCATTATATCCAAATATATTGCTGATACTGTATATCTTGCTGTCTTATTTTGAGGTCGTCCCTGAGTATATCATTTAATTCATCAATCTTGCTTCAAGGTTTGATATTCTATCCTCATAGAGTTTGAATTGGTTTTCAGTGCTTTCAATGAAAATTTTTATTTATTTTCCCCCCATTTTATTGATATGTATGAGTGCAAAATTTAAGGTTTACAATGAAGTTTAGCATTTTGTGCACCTACATATCTTGTCAAGTTGACAAGGACTTTCCCACTCTCCTTTTGTCCCTCCCACAGCCCACCTCTCCCTCCCTTCCTCCCCGCCCTACCCCCCTGTTTCACTTTGTTTTTTGTTTTAAGTTTCATAAGAGTTGTGATCTGGGTCTCTCATATCAGAGACCATTCGCTGTTTCACCTTCTGCTTCTTCAATGGAAATTTTTATATCCTTCATTTCAGTCTGATTTCATTTCAGATATTCTACACTTCTGAACCAAAGTTTTCTTCATATCTTGAATTCTTTTTTTCCCAGTTGTTTACCATTATTTGTTTAGTAAGTTCCTTTTTAAGCTCTCTGATCATCTCTTAACATTTGTTTAAGTATGTCTTGTTTGAACTGACTGGCTCCTGAGTCCACTTGTTTTTTGACTTTATTTCCTGAAAGTTCCACTATATCAGAGCCCATGATATTCTGGAGAGTCAGGTATTTCTGCCAGTATCTTCCTGACTTGTTTTCTCATGATTTTATTGCTAAGGATTGTAGATCAGTTAGGGGGGAAAAAAACCCAACCTGTTTCTAAAAGAAAAATTGAGTCCAAAAATTTTCACTGAGTCATTTGAACAAGTACAAGTAATCTCTTTCTTTGTCCAGTAGTTTTGGTGGCTATAGTCCAGTAGATGTAGGAAAGGAGAGCATAACAATTGACTGGCCAACAGTGTTCCTCTGTTCAGTCTTTGCTGTGTGTTCGTTGATAAGATGTACTCCTCTTTCTGTGACTGAGTCTGTGAGATGAGTCTTGCCTAAGGGACTTCATCTTAATGTCTGCATCGAGGCATTTCTCGGAATGTGTACAGGGTGGGTGAAAGTTCACTGAGTTCTGTGCCAAGAGTAGGCAGCGTGGAGAACCTAACAGTTTGATGGCTTCCATATCTCATTCATACCCACTCCCCTCAGCAAACCTCTTCTGTCTGTCTTGACATCTTTCTCCCACAGATGGGGCTTTCTTCCCTCTGCAGCCTCTTCTTGTTATGGCCCAGGCTATTCAAGAGGTCAGTGGCCTGTTTTTCCTTCTCCAGAACTATTTCTTGTGTCAGCTGTTTTCCAGGCACTGGTTAAGTATGTTCCCCAAGTCCATAGTGTATAATTTGTCTGTAACTTCTTTTACCCAAAACAGTTTAGATTCAGTCTCTTCAAAATGGCTCCTGACCACATGACTTCCTAATATGGTGCTACTGGCAGCTGTTCCTGAGCTGATCTGCTGAGCTGCAGAGAGACCTTTTCAAGGGGAAGCTCACAGTGTGTTTGAGGTTTTCACTACTTTTAGGCCTGTTTCTCCTGAGGCCTGGAGAATAGTGCCAAGCCACTCTTTGTTTGTGCTTCCTGGCTCTCTGGGCTGACTCCTGTCTGTGGCTGCTGCCCGCTCACTGAAGCTCACGGCCCTTCCCACGTGGCTGGGCCATTTTCTCAGGCTGGTGTGCTCTCGAGCCTCTGACGCTTTGCCTTGGTGTTGCTTTCCTGTGGCCTCCTTTCATTCCTGGAGCTGTTCTCTTTCTCTGAGTTAAGTTGTATAGATAGATTTTTAATCGTATCTCAACTTTTTGGATGAAACTGAGGAGCCACTGAGCTTCAGCAGCCATCTTGCCTAGAAGTCCTTAAAGATTTATTGATATGAATTAATGGATTGTATTTGATTGGAAATTTTCTCCACTTTCTGACTAGGAAGTTACATCAGCTTTTATTAATCAAGACATGAGTTGTGATGTAAGCTAGATTTCTGTGCTGCTGTTTGGGTTGAGTGTAGAAATTTGATGTATCCAGAAAGAATCTAAAAATTGGTTCCTTATCAAGAAGAACTTCTACTTAGCAGAATTATTAGTGATTTATTGATATGAATGATGGTTTGTATTTGGTTGAAAATTTTTCCATCTTCTGACTGGGAAGTAACATTTACTATTTTATTAAGCAATCACTCATAGGTCTTGCTGTTTCTAATATTTTAACATTTTCTACTGGCTGTTTTACTAGGTTTGCTTAAATCAATGAGGTCATAGTAATAGATGTGATGAAAATATATAGTTAATGCTGGACTCAAAAATATGTATTATAAAGAGCAAGGCTCCAGACTTGATTCCTCAGCACCACGTAAGCCAGGAGTGGTGGCACATGCATTTAATCCCACTACTTGGGAGGGTACTGCAGAATGATTGTTGTGTGTTCAGGGACAGGAGTGCTACTTAGTTCAGGACCAGTCTGGAGTACATAATGAGACCCTGTCTTAACAAAAAATTACACTAAATGACACATTGCTATTAAACCTCTTCAAAATACTTGTTTTAGCTTCAAACACACTTAACCCACTTGTGACTCTTTTTAAAGCAATTCTGGGAGTCCTCGCTTGGTCTTCGGTTGTGCTGTTGCGGTTCTTCAGTGTCCTAAATTGATTCAAAACATTTACCTTTCCTGGTCATTTTGACTTTGGGGAAGAACCAAAAGTTGGGTGGTGCCAGATCTAGTATGGTAGATGAGGACACATCATAGTGTTTTTCATAAACCTGTCTTTCCAAATTGGATGGCACTCAAGAAGTAGCATTCATTGTGTTTTGGATCACACCTTATAAAAACACTCACAGAAGACATCTTTCAGAACTACCTCAGTGGCAAGAACTGTGGGATATGTGTGTTCAAAATGAGGGGAGTATATTTTGAGGAAGATTATTGGCAAGGTAACTCTTACTGTAACAAATTTTGTAATTTTAAATATTTAGCATTACTGTGATTTAGATCTGGAATGCCCACCAAAAGTCTCATGTATTTGGATGTTATGGATTGTCTATGGAACCATGTGCTGTTGGGAGATTGGGGCCTGGTCTGAAGGGGTGGATTACAGCCATGTAGATTGGATTACATATCACACCGTCTACACAGACGCAGAAGGAGTGGATCACTGGGTCAAGACCTAGAAGTATATATATGCTGCTGCCTTCCTCTGGAAGGGGATTAGACTCGATGGGACTTAGCTTCTTGTTCATAATGTCATGACGAGTTGTCTCCACCTCTGCCTCTGCCATGTACTTTCACTTTTGCCTGTCACTTCTGACTGAGTGGACTGTGACCTTTTGAAACTGTGAGCTAAAATAAACATTTCCTCTCCTAAATTTGTGGATGTTGGGTAGTGAGTCATAGCAACAAAAAAGTAACTGAGACAACCATGTATTTTGAGCAAATTGTGTGTGTACGTGTGTGTACACATGTGCATGTGCGTATGTCTGTATCTTTTCCCATCTAAGTGAAATGTTTTAGGCTTAGTACTGTATAGATTTCCATCATTTATTTTACTGTGTGTATGATGGGATAAATGTGGTTGAACCAAGGGAGAATATTTTGAGGGAGATGAGTAACAATTATTTTTTTATTGTAATAAATGTTTATTCATTGTGTTTTTGAATTATTCCTCACATGTAATAGAAATTTATACCCCAGTCGTTTTTGCTTAGTATTATATCAGTATGTTCATCTCATTGAAAATTTTTAGTAAACCTCGTTTGAAATTATTAAGCTAGTATATACTATGAATATGACTTTAAAAAAATAATTCTAAAATTTTAGCAGTTACTTTCTACCTGATTTTTTTCTGTTAAGATAGTCCTGCACTGAATATGTTTAAAATTTTTTCTAGTTCATTTCTGATTTTTTTCACCTTTGTATAAATGTTTAAAATGGGAATTAGGAATCAAAAATACAAGCAGTTTTCGAGCTGTTACAAATTCTTTTATAGATTCTCATATTATTTTGTTTCTTTTTATTGTTAAAACTTTCTGTAAGCTGCGGTCAGAACCCAGGACCTCATATGTGATAGGCTGTTGATCTACTACTGAACTATATATTTAGCTCTGTTTTTCTTTTAATTTAATTTGAGACAGAATCTTGGCTGACTTGCCGAGGCTGCCCTGGTGATCCTCCTCCTTTAGCCTCCTAAGTAGCTGAGACTATAAGTGTGCATCATCATTTTACATACAGTACATAGGAGGGTCTCTTGTACCTCTTACTCCTTGCCAATCTTTAATATTTTAAAATCTTTGCTATTTTGGTAGGAGAAAATGCTGTGTTGTTGTTACAATTTACATGTTATAAATTACTATGTCAAATCCTTTTCAAATGTTTATTATTGTTTTTTATATTTTGTTTATGACCTACCCTAGAGTGTTAGTATTTTTTTGTGGACTTTTTGTCTTCTCAGGTTAATAAATTAACATATATCTAGCAAATACCATGTATTTAATATGCTAAAATTTTAAGTAGTTATATATTATGATTCTGTTATTTCTTCACTTCTGTTATTTAGCAAGTTCTCTAATTTATGAAGAATCAAAAATTCTCCTTTTCAGTTATTAAAGGTTTAAGAAGAATGGCTCATAATACTTTTATACTTAAGTATTTGCAATTTAAATTGTTTGGTGTTATATAAAATTAAATTTTTTTCCAAATTGGAAATTAATGATACTGATGTGATCTGCTCAGTAATCTTTTATACTTTATTCTTAAGGTGAGCCTTTTCTTCTTATGAAGTTTAGAGTCAGCCCAATATGTTATCACTAACAAAGTCATATAAGTGCAACATTTTATATAGTAGGGTTATAACCTAGGTTTCTGTGCTGCTTTACAGATTGAATGTAGAAGTTGATGTTTCCAAGAAGAGCCCAAAAATCATTTCATCTCAAGGACCTACTAAACTCCAAGAAGAATTATATTCAAATAATAATCAAATTGTTTTACAGAGTCCTTCAAATGAAACTAAAAAGGATAGTAAACCTCAAGATGCTAAATGTAAGCTTAACCATGGAACTAATAGGCCTTGCAGTTCTAAAATCACTAAAGATGTGAAACCTAAAGTAGAAGGCCAGGTCAAGGAAAAGAAGCAGCCTCATTTACTTGTTCAGAAGGAGAAGATGAAAGAACTCAAGAAAGAAAGAAGCAATAAATTTAGAGACAGTTTTGAAAGATATGCCTTGGAGAAATGCAGGAAAAATCAATTTTCTCAAGATTCTAGTTCCAACCAGATAATTAAAGAGCCCTATGAATCTAGGAAAAGGAAGATCAGCTTCAAAATCCCAGTAAAATCCTGTAATACTCTCCAGAAGCTTGTAGAAGAAAATGTCTTCAGTTCAGTTTCTAATAAGTTAAAGACTAAGCAGAAAGCAAACAAATACCCAGAAAGCTTGCAGGTTTCATTAAATTTGACCAGGCACAAAACTGAACATGTAGTTTCAGATTCCACATGTAAGTGGACCATTGCCAAATGGAAAGGAGAACATCATCATGAGCATCAAGACAGTAATGATTCAAGTTCTAAGGGGAACCTTATCCAGGTAAGGGAGTACGAAGTGCGAAATTGGGTTATAATAGAAAAGTTGGATTAGTTCAGTTTGAGGTAGTTCTACTACTGATGATAATCATGGAGGGCTGATTCACATTCAAACCTGAAGATGTGTGTGTTTCTTATTTTATTCTCTTTAATTTCAGCTTTCAGAACATATCCTTACAGCTGTCAAAGATGTATATATAATAGAAGGAAATTTGTAAATATGTGGCAAAGAAGCAGTTAAAGGTAGTCCTTTGAAAAAAGTGGTGGCACAGTGTCTTAGGCTCTTTCCTAACCCCTGATGCTAGAGAACCCTCAGGGATTTTTATCCCTTTAAAAGCTTTTTTTCCATGCCACTATGTGCCAGGCAGTACATTAATCTAGCCTGTAAAAGACAGTCTGTTTTCAGACTTGTTTATATAAGGAGACACATAGACAATTTCCTTCAGTGTAAGTACTTATTACCGAACATTAGAATACACTGGATTAGTTAGGAAAGGTTTAGTAGAAAGGGTCACATTGAAACTGAGAAACAAGGAATGAGTAGGAGTTAGCTCAGATGAAGGTGTGGTAGAATGGGGAAGCAGAAATATTCTAGGTACAGAGAACCAAGTGAACTGAAATGTAGGCTAGAAGACTTGATGCATCTGTTTCGTTTCTAGATTATGGATTAAATTGGCATTTGTGGACTGGTTTCAGAACTAGTCTTCAGTTTTGTTTCTATAGCAAGAAAAGTTATTTACATTTGAGAAGACTTTTAGAAATTTGGAACGTTGGAACTTTATGACTTGAGAAATTCTGAAATTTAGGTACAGTTTATAAGCAGTGGTACTTACTCCTGCTTATGTTTAGATAACAAAAGTGGAGATTGTAGTAGTAAAATACTTCTTATGAGCTGCCCTGGTGGTACAGGCCTGTAATTGCAGCACTCTAGAAGGTTGAAGGAGGATCATAACTTCGAGCCCAGCCTGGGCAATTTAGTGAAACTGTTTCCAATCACAATCTAAATATGGCCTGGGGAAGATTTTGATCCCCAGCACTGAAAAGAGAAGAAAAGAAAGAAAAGAGGTACTTCTCATGTAAAATGGAGGGATAATAACAAAAGGCAGAAGAGCTTGAGAGGATATTTTTTTATTTGAAATTGTTACAGAAATTTAATGAACCCAGTGATGTGAAGACTCATCTGGGAGCTGGAAGAATGGCTCAGCGGTTAAAGTGCTTGCCTAGCAAGTGCTAAGTCAAGCATTAAGTACCCAAGTTCGATTTCTCAGCATCACATAAACTGGGCATTTTGGTGCATGCCTGTAATCCCATCACTCAGGAGGCTGAGGCAGGAAGGTTGCTGGGAGTCCAAGGTCAGCCAGGGCTCCATAGTGAGTTAGGACCAGCCTGGGTTATAGAGTGAGGTCTTGTCTCAAAAAAAAAAAAAAAAAAAATACTCAGCCAAGAGGTCAGAAGTGAGGTGAAGATTTATTATCTAGTGGGCCTCCACCTGCATCAATCCAAAACGGTAGGCCTTGTGCTCAAGGAGGCCGGGGATAAGGGGTGGCTTGCAAGCTAGCAAGCAGGGGACACAGTAACACAGAGAAATGTCTGCCTAACAAGTTTGCTGAAACAGTATCTCTTTTACACAAAGGAAGCTTCACTGAGAGCACCTTGGCCCTGTTGCGCAGGATCTCATTGCCTGTCTAGGGAGTTAGCTGTGTTCTAGTTCTCCAGCTACTCAGCTAGCTACCCAGCTTCACAGTTTTACTGTTACAGACTCAGTTAAGGTGGGGAGCTGCTTTCCCAGACTGGCTTCCCAGGTTAACTCTTTCAGTCCCAATCAAAGGGGCTGCTTCCCGGGGGACTCTCCTCAGCAGAATGAACTTGAATTCACCCTGGAGCGAAAGAATTGAGTTTGTTCTTTTTACCGATTTCTTAAAGAGAAAAAAATCGCAAGTTTTGTATATTTTAATCAATTCTCTATAGAGTGAATGAAAGGAACTAGAAGTTGTCAGTGTTTTGATAATCAGTGTATCATTACTCGTTTTCCATATGCTACACATACAAGAAACAATTTGAGAAATCTCTGCAGTACATCTTGGTTTTTTTTTTCTTTCTTCTGTCCATCCGTGTCCATCTGCTGCTGAGCTACCTCCACAGAACCTACTACCCCTTTTGTTTGAGACAAAGTCATACTAAGTTGGCCAAGCTGGTCTCAAATTTATAGTCTTTCTGCCTTAGCCTCTCAAGGAACTGAGATTACAGATATTTGCCACCATGCCTGGTTTTATAATATCTTTTGATCACTACATAAAATTGCTGTACAAGCCAAAAGTGGTACATAGTATGAATATTACGTTGTAGAGAAGCACCTTTTTCAACTTTATGAAACTTTTGCTTTAATGGCAAATTTATCTTACTTTAAATCATTAGACTCTAAAACAGTGGGACATGGTGGCCCATGCCTGTATTCTCAGCACTCTGGAGGCTGAGGCAGGAGGATCTTGAGTTCAATCTCAGTCTGGGGGCTACTGTTTTTAGTGTATTGTCTTCATTATATTATTGGCAGGAGCTAATTATTTTGATGCAATGTTTGTTTTGTCTTAATTCTTGGATTGGTATTTATTTTTCTAAAATATTGAGTATATTTTACAAGGAACCAATTTTCTTTTTCTGAATTTAGTAATCCTGTTATGAGGTAATGTCATTAAATTGCAAGTGAAAGTGAAAACAACTTGTTTCTTAGTTTTTATATTCCTTTATTGTAGACTCCTTCAGATGTAGACCTTCTTCTATTTTTAATCCAGATTAGTGTTGTAGAGATTTGTGGTTTATGTGCTATGTCTCTTTGCCTGCCTTCCTGCCTACTTATCAGTTATCTGCCTATCATCTGTCTTATCAGTCATGCTGGGGATGAAACTCAGGGTCTTGCTCATGCTAGGCAAATGCTATACCACTGAGCTACTCTCTCAGCCCTATAGGCTACTTTTAAAAACAACTTCTTATTTAATCTTTATAAGTTTGGAAGGTAATTAATTACCTTAATTAAACATTAATTAACGATACCTGTTATATATAAGGTACATTTCTAGATGCTTTGATTTAGAGATGAATAAGAGGATCTTTGCCCTCAAAAAATTCCCAAGAAGGCAAATCAGTGAGACACAAAATTGCATTACAGCAAAGAAAATAGCAGAGCCCTAAGAATTAGATATAATGTTACTATAAATTTTTGGATGTTAAGGAAGAGTTTACTAACATAGAGATTCTTTTTATTTATTTGTTTTATTTATTTTTACCCCTGGGCAGGATCTCCATCTGTAGTCCAGGCTGGTTCTGAACTCACTATGTAGCTCAGGCTAGCCTTGTACTTGGCAAATCTCCTGCCTTAGCCCCCCCCCTCCCCCCCCCAGTGCTGGAGTTAGAGGTGTGTGCCACCATGCCCAGTTTTATGTTGTGCTGGGGTATCAGACCCAGGGCCTTATGCTCCCAGTTTTATGTTATGCTGGGGTATCAGACCCAGGGCCTTATGCTTGCTAGGCAAGCGCTTTAACCTCTGTGCTATTTGTCCAGCCCCAAAACTGGAGATTATTAACCTCAAGAAAGTATGTGGGTACTTAAGTTGTTCAGCATGACTACAGTCAAAATGTGTAGTGAATGTATATGAAAAGTTGTATGGGAGTCCAAGGTCCAGAGAATAGTTGAAGTTGTGTCTCATGGGAAGGATTGGTATTTTATTTTGTATTTTATAGATAGAAGAGAACACTGAAAGTAAACAGGGAAGCAATATGATCACATTTTTCATTTCGGATCACTTTGCTCCCTGAAACTATTATTATCCTCATTATTGATAGTCCCTTTGTTCATCTTCAGGAAAGGCCTTTCTCAATCCATGTATTTAGTAAGACATGGTGTAAGACTTTTATTTGTAATGAAATGTTTTCAGAGACAGTTGACATAACGTTTTCTTGATTGCTGAATGTTACAAAATTCATTCAAGTTACTGTGAGCGGCTTATGGCCAAAGATAGCAAAGAGTAGTTGTGACTTAAAGAAGAAAATAAGAAGACATAGGAGTTGCAGGAAATTCTGATAATAATCCCTTGTTTGCTTGGCATTTTTTTTCTTCTTAATTTGTTTGCTTTATTTCTTTAGGTCAGTCTTACAGTAAAGTCCAGGCCCACTTTGGCTCAGTATGTGGCCTCCCCCCATTCCTGCGTCAGCCTTCTGAATGATGGGTTTAAAAGCAGATGGCAGTGCACCTGGCTTGGCATTTCATAATTTAATAGAATCTTTAAAAAGACCTAGTAAGATTTAAACTCAGATGGAGAAAATACTATAAATCCCAGTAAAAGCAGGTACAACTCGGTATGTCAGCAAAAGTGCTGGTGCAAATGTGGAATTTATAGAAGAATTTTCAGTCTGTGTTAGAAGACAAAAGAAAAAAATCATTCCACAGCCCTCTGGTGCTCTAACCACACAGTACAGTTGTGCATTTTGTAGCCTTTTCTCCTTTGCCATGTTATGGTCTTCAGATTCTCTTTTTTGCTGTATCGTAACACTTTTAGAAATGGCTGATTGACTTCTGGATGAAAAATTTCTATTACTGAGAGCTGGAGAAATTGCTCAGCAGGCACTAAGTACCCAAGTTCGATTCCCCTGCATCAGATAAGCCGGTCATGGTGTCGCACGCCTGTAATCTTAGCATGCTGGAGGAGTCTGAGGCAGGAGGATTGCCATGAGTTGAAGGCCAGCATCGGCTCCATAGTGAGTTCAGGACCAGCCTGGGCTACAGAGCGAGATCCTGTCTCAAAAAAAAAATATTTTCTATTATTGAAGACCAACTTACTAATTTTATCACGGTTATTTTAATTATTAGTGTGACAGTTTAATTTTTCGAACATGAGTTCTTTTAGGTACATATATATATATATATATGAAAGCATAAATACTAAAGAATTTCTCCCACGTTTTGTGACTTGATACAATAAAGGTTTTTAATTTTAGGAATAGTTTCTTCTGTTGCAATTTCACTCCTTGGGAAACATTTACTAATGTCTCAAAACATTTTAAAATATAATAATAAAATATTTTATTAGTGCATGTTAATTTTACAAAATTCTGGGTTTCAGTGTGGTATTTTTATAATTGCATACAACATTTTGATTATATTCATACCTGCCATTATCCTTTATTCTACCTCCCTACGTCCAGATTGAGGACAGTGCTACTGCGACTTAAACCTGATAACGTAGAGTTCAGGTATGCTGCTGAACATCCTCAGGACAGCCTTCACAGCAAATAGTTATCAGCCCCAATTTTCAATAGTGCCAAGTTTGAAAAGCTCTACCTTAGATATATACTACATTCTTAACTAATAAAATTTTTTCTTTATTACAGAATTTTGAAATGCCATGTTCTTCAATGCCACTTGAAAGTATTCAAGACACAGATCAAGAGGTTACTAATATATACTTTAAATGTTTTTAAATAAAAATCAAGCAGTTCTTTTAATAAAATACAAAAATGTTGATAACGTGAAAATAGAAATGATTTCTCTGAGACAGTGTGTGAGTTTTTACCAAATCAGAAATTGTTAAAGAAGTACTTACATTTATTTGATTTCTTTTTTGCCTTTGTTTTTAAAAAGCTAAAAGGTTTTTTTGCATAAGGAGTATTGAGACTGTGCCTCACAAGTTATCTGAATTTTGATTTAATGTTATCATACTTTTGTGTATTTGTGCCTGGAGTTGCCACCATGCAATGTAACATTAATGTAGTTTGGGCTAATTTTTCTTTTTCTTTCTTTTGCGGTACTAGAGATTTATTCCTAATTCTTTGCACTGAGCTATATTCCTAGCTTTATTTTTGTTATTTTTTTCCTTGCTAAATTGCCGAGGCTGAGCTGGAACTTGTGACGTTCAGCCTCCCAGAACGCTGGGATTATACACCTGTACCACCATGCCAGCTTTAATTCATTTTTCTACTTTTTAATAAGATAAAATTGTTATTTGATGAGAATGAGACTGCATTAGTACCTTATCTTTTCACTTACTGCTTCATTTCACTGCTAGTCTCTCAAGTGATGCCCATAGAATTATTGAATAGATGTTGGCTTTCACACTACGATGTGTCCCAACCTTTTTATTTTTAATTTTGAGATAGGGCCTTGAAAATTCACTGAATTGCCAAGTCTGGGCTTGAAATTGCAGTTCTTTTGGTTCAGGCTCCCAGAATGCCAGGATTACAAGTACATAGCACTGTACTGGCTGGGATATGATTTTAGGTTCTAAGTTGAAATTAGGCTCATAAGATACTTTTTGTCAAATACAGACTGTTGACTCTTTTTTTTTTTTTTTTTTTTTTACTTGTGACAGTTGTGCTCTGTCTTATAGGTTAGTTCCCCTTAATGGAAGATGTCTTGCCCTGCTCTAAAGCTACATTATAATTTCATTTATTTACATCAGAATACATCAGGGAAGTACTTCCCTAAAGTGAGAAGTGTGTTAAGAGACAGATTTTAGTTTTTGAATGGTCATTCATAAACATAATTAGAAGACTCAAGAATAACACTCATCAAGATAAAAAGAAAATTGGCTCTTAAGGCACTTTAAAGTGAAAATAAGAATGAGAATAAACCTTTATCTGCAGTAAGCTCTATGCAAGGAACTTCACATAACTATTTCATTTTATCCTCATAAAAATTATATTTAATATTCAGATTTTGTCGATGGGCATTGGTGAAGTTAAATAACTTTCTAAGATTATCTCATGACTGCATGACTTCAGAATTAATTGTTTTTTATTAGTCTAAAGAGTAATTAACTCAAGATATTTTATTGGAATCTTTTACAATTTAGATGCAGATAGTAGAAGACCTTCATGCAGCACGTGTAGGAAAAAGTGTGGATTTATCAGTGGCTTCCCCTTGTGGAGAGTTAATGAATATGGAGATTGACTTGGTGGAAGATGATATCTGTTCTTCTGCTGGTATATGCCATATGCTATATTTATCATCTCCTTTGTTTTCCTAAGAAATAATATGCCGATATTCAGTTTTTATAATATTTAGTTGAAAAATGTTCATTTGATATGATATGGTATATTTCTTTTAGCTCCAGGAATTGGACATAATATTTATTTATCTTATCTGTTTTGTATGCTATGCATTATTAGGCAGATATGTTTTCTCTCTTTTGATAAAAGGCAGTGATCAGTTATGAATTACCCTTTATTCTTGCTCTTGATTATAACTTTTAACATTTCCACCTATGTAAAGGAACTGAGGAGATGTAAGGCTGACTTCTTGAAGGTATATCTTCATGGGTTTCATGTTAGTATAGTAAAATTTTGTTTTTTTTTCTATTGAGAGAAAAACTATAAATACATACTTAAATCTATTAGTATATTTTGATTTCTCTTTATAAAAATAATAGTACTAGCTGATGTTTGCATTACAATTTTCAATTTTGTTTTGTATTGTATTTGTTAACTTATTTGACCCTCACAATGGCCATGTGAAGTAGCAATTCTAGTATTATGTGTATTCTTTTGTGTGTATTTAGCTTATAAATTGTATTTTACTCAGAGTATATTAAAATTAGCTTGCACTGCCTAAATACAGAACTACCGATGATGCAGAGTTGGATTTAGAATGATAATTATTGCAGAGGCAAGTCAGTTTATGATTTAAAATAGACCTGTAAGCAATTTATGATATTCTAATGGTAGATAAATAAACATTGATCAAATGATTAAATATTCATTTTCTTAATGATTAGTGTAAAAGCAATTTTTTGTTAGTCTAAAAGAGGCTTTTCTCTTGATGCTGTAAAAAGTCTTCTGCTAGGCAAATCTTCATAGTCTTAGCCCCAGGTTTTCCTGTGGACATTTGCTATACCAGATCTTACCTTCTGTAACTACTTGGAATCTAATGAGTCATCTGCCAATTCCCCTCACTCCAAATGAGTTGTCCATCTATTGTCCACTGCTGCCTCAGCAAATGTTATGGTTTCTGCCCTGGGGACCTTGACTAGGAAAATATTTCTTGGTGACAAAGTCAGCTTGAGAATCTAGCCAGTTGTATGATTCCCTTGTGCAAATAAGTTTATAAGACATAGGAGTTTTAAGTTTATATGAATTTCAGTGTTTTTGTGATATCAAAATTTTAAGTCATTGTGCAAGTCTGTTACCAAGTCTCATGAAATCCTGTTTGCTATTTTTTCTAGCACATACAACTTCAGACAAAATGCTTCTAATTGTTATTGACACAAATATTTTGATGAATCATCTCCAGTTTGTTAGAATTTTGAAGACAACAGAAGTATCAGGTATGTATACATGCTTACAGGTTCTGGTTTTCTTTCTTGAGTTAGTATTTTATATTAACAATTATATTGTTTTTTTTTTCTCACCAAAATCTCCATTTGGATTGTCTGTCTGTCTGTTCATCTGTCTGTCTTAATCAGTCTAAATTAAAAAAAAAAAAGCCTGGGGTTAAGGGTGCTGCCCAGTGTTTAAAGCCCTTGCCTGACATGTGCAAGATTTGGACATTGTGGCACCGGCCTATAATCCTAGCACTCCAGGAGATTGAGGCAGGAAAATTGTGGTGAGTTTGAGGCAAGTGGGCTGCATAGTGAGTTCAGGACCAGACTGGACTGCATAGCGAGAACCTGTCTGATGAAACACACACACATACACATGGACCCACGCACGCATGTATGCGCGGCCCTGTTTGTGGTGGTGTGGGTTTTGTGGTGCAGGCCTATAATACTTCACTCTGGGTAGTTTAAGCAGGAGAATCACAGGTTCGAGGCAATTTAGGAACTTAGATTACTATCTCAAAATAAAAAAATGGGCCAGGGATGTAGCTTAGTGGGAAGCCCCTAGGTTAAATTCCCAGTACTGTAGCCGCATGTGCACACATACACACCAGTGAGTTCATTTATTGTATTTAGATTTTTTTGATAATTGTGAAATTATTTTTTTCCTTTTTCTTTTTTTTTTTCTTCTATTGAGACAGTGTTTTGCTCTGTAGCCCAGGCTGGTCCTGAACTCATTGGTGTAGCCCAGTTTGGTCTTGTACTCAGGCAGTCCACTTGCCTCAGCCTTCCTTCCTAGTACTGGGATTATAGGTGTGCACTGCCACGCCCAGCTTTTATGGGTACTGGAGAATTGCACTCAGGGCCTTGTGCTTGCAAGGCAAGAGCTTTAACCGCTGTGCCATTCCTCCAGCCTATTGTGAAATTATTTTCATTAGGATCCTTGATTGCAGAAATTAGGTCTGCTAAATTCAGGCTTTTTGTTCTTTAGTAACTTGTTTTTTAGCGTTCTTTTGATCCTTTATATTATTTTGTTTTCTACTTTTCATGAATTATTCTTTAGTCATTGTGAATTTCTAAAAATGTCGGAACTATGTGCTTTAAAATTTTTGGTTCTCTTACAGAATTTTGATTTAGTAGCTCAGTAAATGTTGCATTAAAGGATTTTTTTATTTTTTAGGTTTTGACAGACTTGTGTTACTAATTCCTTGGGTTGTGGTTCAAGAGCTGGATCGTATGAAGGCAGGAATGCTACTTAAACATGCCCAGCACAAAGCTATACCTGCTGTTCATTTCATCAACGACAGTCTCAAAAACCAAGATAGAAAGCTGTGGGGTCAGTCAATACAACTCGCTTCTCAAAAACTGTGTAAGTATTGTTTTATCAAGGTCCTTTCTGATGAAGACTTTTTTTATATCCTGATGTATTATTAGAGGGAAACTGCAAAGTTTTAAAATAGTTCTAACCAGTGGAATTTGAAATGGAAAGGGCATTATAATGATATGTGACTTACTTGGGAAGTTTTTTATTTCTACTTTTTTGTTAGACTTTCTTAGATTATGCTAGTCACAGATAATGACTATGTAGTTTTGTATGAATACTTGTTTATATTACAGAACCTTAAGGTTCCTTTTTTAAAAAAATATATTGTTGAATAATGAGGCAGTAAGCAGTCTAGGTTTTTATTGTTACTGCATTCAGTTAATATATTGTAGAGACAGATGATTTTCTATGGTTTGTCAGAAACTGGAATAATGAGGTGGTTTTGCAATAAGTCTACAAATTTTCTCTTAACATTTTCTGTGTGAGTTTTTTAAAGACATTTGAAAAATTTGTAGTCATGCATCTCATCATGAGAATAGTTCTGAGAGCCATGTGGTTAGCTAATTCCAGCATTGTGTGGACATCAGAGAATGTATTTATACAAGCCTGACTGGTATAGTCCGTTCATTCACATCTCCTCTTGATGTAAATAAGTGACATAGTAAACAGATGTGTCAGGTTGCTGCTATTTTAACATGGCATACTCTTTTACAGTAAACTTTTTTTTAAATAAATAGAAGTATAATCTAAAATAATGAAAATTATAATATGGGAAATACATAAAGTAGTAAAAGTCTTTGAAATAATCAGGTATTAAGAACTAGCAGTGCAGTAGGTTTGTTTATACTAACACTACCATCGAAACGGGTAATGCAATGGCTGTGAAATAAGTGATAGGTATTACTAGAATAGGAATTTTTCCAATTCCATTAAATCTGTTTGAAACACTTATAGTTTCTGATGGAATGCTGAGACACTGTTAAGCAGTACTCGATTACACTTCAGTCCTAGGATCTAAATACAATATAATTTATGCTTTATAAATTTACTGAAATTTTTTGTAAAATAGCACCACTGTAGAATTTATAATATAAATTTAGAAGATTGGTTTTATTCTTTAAAATTTATTTCTTCTCATCTCAGCATTATTTGTAAGTGTAGATTTATGTTTTTTTAGATATCATGCATTTATACTGTCTTACTGATTCCATATTCACCAGTAAGGGTTGAAAATTTCATTTTAAGACTGTATCAGCTGGGTGTAGAGATATTTGCCTATAATCTGAGCTACTCATGAGGCTGAGGCAGTAAGATCACAAGTTTGGGGTCAACCTAGGCAATTTAGCCAGATTTTATCCAAAATAACATAAGAAAGGTTGGGGTTGTAGCTTATTGGGGAGGGGAAGAAAGAGAAAGGAGAGGAAAAGGAAGCAAAGATGAAAAAGAGAGAGAGAGAGAAAGTGAAAAAAGAGATTATTTGTACCATCACTTTTTCTAAGTTTATATGAAGCTGGAAAATATATCTAAAACTACATAAAATAGTCATTCAACAAATATTTCTGAGTATCTGCTCAGGTACTTTCCAGAAGTGAGCAAAACAGAGAGGCCTGGCAGGGCCCAGTCAGCCTTCAGGACCGACGGCTTCCCTACCTGCTG
The DNA here is from genome assembly GCA_004027205.1 of Ctenodactylus gundi. Classification (NCBI taxonomy): domain Eukaryota; kingdom Metazoa; phylum Chordata; class Mammalia; order Rodentia; family Ctenodactylidae; genus Ctenodactylus; species Ctenodactylus gundi. The sequence continues at coordinate 49,737 of PVKB01006004.1, forward strand.
GATGTACGTCCTCGAGCAGGTTGCTTAGCCAAGAGCATCAAATGCGCTTCTGGCCCAGGACTTGGCAAAAAGAAGTACTTAAAAAGTCTTATATACTTGTTACTTTACCATCAATGACGCCTCAACTCCAATGCCTTCTACTCACATATAATATAAAAATAAATTGCACAAATTATAGTTCATAATATTTTTAGTATCTAACAGAACTTAATCTTTTCAGCAGGGGATTTGTCTTTCACATTTACTGTTCTAGCCAACATAGAAAATCTGGAAATTTAAGAAATTATTAAAAAAATTAAAAAACTCATAATCCTATCAGTTAAATAACATTATTCATCATTTATAATTTTATATATATATATATATATATATATATATATATGTTAAAAAACCTTGAGATTAGGAAAAAACCTTGTTTTTATTTAAAACACGCCATCGAATTATTTCAAAATACTGTATTCATATGGCCACAAAAATGTATGCAACTTCTTCAAGTGCTATGCATATTGTTAACCATTTTTGCTCTATAAATAATACTATGATTAATATCATTTACATAAAAACTCTGAGCATCTCTGTATTTGTAAGGCTATTATCTCTAGAAAGAAAATTGTATCTGTTGGCTTTTTAAAGCACACTGTTCAGCTGCTCTTACAAAGTTACCAATTCGTGTTCTCCTTTGCTCCCTGCCCTCCTTGCTCCCCTCCTTTTGACAGTCTTGCTTTGTCATCCGGCTGATCCTGAACCTGCTTTGTAGTCCATAGCTGGTCCTGAACTCGCTGTGTAGCCCTGGCTGGCCTCCAGCACATGGAGACACGTGTTATGATCTCACATATGTTAACTCTTTCATTTTATTTATTTCTTTTCCTTTCTGTCTTTTTTTTTTTTTTTTTTTGAGACAGAGTCTTGCTTTTTAGTCAGGCTGGTCCTGAACCTACTCTGTAGTCTAGGCCTGGTGTGGAAACTCAGGGCCAACTTCTTGCCTCAGCCTCCAGAATACTAGAATTACAGGCATATGCCACCATGCCCAGTTTATGTGGTACTGGAGAATCAACTCAGGGTGCTTTCCAGTCAAGGGTTTCAACTGCTGCTGAGCTAAGTGCCCAGCCTAGTACAAATCTTAAACATGATACTTTAAGAGTATTAACTATTATCCTGAAAGAGCCTTTTGCTTGCTGAATTGATTTGTTTAATATTAATGATTTTAAATTACCCATTTTTCATTTTCTGTGGTATTTACTCTTAGAAATAAAAGAAAGAAAGTAGGGTACTCTGATGTATTTCCTTGTGGATTGCTGGTCATGTAAGAATCATACCTCCCTCAGGCTCACCCTTAAGTGAAAAAAAAAAAAGGCTCTGTCTAGATTGCATTGCTTAATTGTGAACTCCCAAAGAGCCTATGCCTCTTTCTATATCTAGCTGCCTAGTAAGGGGCCTTATAAAATTTGGCTCCAAAAATATTACAGAATAAATGAATTTTCCAATTTTTATATGATTCAATAATTAAGTAATATCGGCTAAAAATGGAAAGAAAACGAGTTATAACTTGAGAACGAGGATAAGGATCATTGGATAACATGCCTTGAATTTTACTATATAAGAGGCTTACCAAAAGCTCAACGAGCTTACTCAGACTGTTGTCTTGAGTTCAGGCTCCAAAGAGTTATCTAGAAATAGATCTGGGTGTGGTCCTACAATCTTTAGTATTGACAAGCACCCTAGGGGGTCTTTACGTAGTCTTAGGATCAGTGGAAACATTGTCTTTTTTTTATATTTTTGGGAGATCTCGCTGTGTAGCTCAAGCTGGCGTTGAACTTAAAGCAGTCCTGCCTTGGCCTCTCCAATGCTGGGATTACAGGCATGCATCACCACACTTAGCTGAGAAACGTTGTCATTGGTCCACTTTCTACATATTGCATTATTTACACAAAATCAGAATTTTTACTACATGTTTTAAGACTTGGAGAATGCTAGAGGATACCTTGTCACAACTGGCTTACCTTTGTTAGAGATACCCTATTATGTTCTCTGTGTAGGACCCATGCTTCCTTCTTTGTACGTCCCTAAATTTATTGCTTTTTACTAGAGGTTGAGGAAAAGCAGTCTTAAGAAACTGGCTCTGTTGCTGTTAGAACATTAATTTACAGACCTCCTAAACTGAAATAAATTAAAATATGATGTAATAATGTAATTTACTTACAAACTACAAGTGACTGAACTGATGCTAGAATTTATATCAGGCTGGGTTCTTCTCTGACATTTAACCTACTGGTCACATTTTTTCCCCTGAGTTTACTGATAAGGAGATACTAATCAATTTTAGCTGTATAGCAGCTACTTAAAATATACACTATATACAGTGTAAATTCAGATCTACAGTGATTAAAACTTTTTTGTCTTCTGTTTACTTAAAAAGTTTTCTTTCAAATACATTTTTCTAATTGTTGTAGATTCATACCAGAAGTAAGCAGAAGATACTGAGATTTCCCATACACCCCCTGTTGCCACATGTACATAGCCTCTGTCATTATCAAAACCTTCCACCAGGATAGTACATTTATTACTGTAACAGTGTACAAGCCTAGCCAACAGTGAACTATGACAAAGTTCCCAAAAATTCTAACTTCAGCAAAATTATGGCAAACAAGATCTGTTTGCTAAGCTTAGAGCAGCCACTCTGAAATAGTTTCTAGCCTGGCTAAGCATTCTTCATAATGTCTTCCTATGAAATTGTTACTTTTTGGCTCCTAAATGATAATGTGCAAGCATTCTTAACAATGTCTTCTTTTGGGATTGTTACTTTTTGACTCCTGTATGATGAATGTAAGCATTCTTTGCAATGTTTTCCTATAGGTTTGTTACTTTTTCTGACATCTGATATGATGTATGCCTTTGTGATAACACTTCCTGGTCATCTGTTGTTTGAGATTTCTGCTTCTGTAACTGTATTCTTGAGTCACATAAACCTTCCTGCCATAAAGTCTTTATAAACTATTCCCTTTTTTACACTCAGGATTGCACAGATTTTCTGGCATGAGCCAACGTGTAGAAGCTGGCTGATAAAGGCTCCTCTAAATTATTTTCCTTTGGGCGGCAAAGCATTTGTTCTCATCTGCCTCATCGATCTACCTGACATCATTACCATCAGTGAATCTAAATGACCCATTATTATCTAGAATTTGTGGCTACATTCACTGTCTTTCTTTTTGGTTTATACTACATGGGTTTGGAAAAATGAATAACGTGTATTCACTGTTAGAGTATCACAAACATAATGGTTCATTGTCCTAGAACTTTTGTTTTTGATTTGTGATACAACCTAGATTATCTGTGTGTTGCCCACATTTCTAATGTGCTTATTCACAATTGCCTTTGCTAAATTTGCAGATGGATTGAGTGATGAGAACAATGATGATCGAGTATTAAAATGCTGTCTTCAGTACCAGCAGTTATTCCCAAATTCTGTTGTTATTCTATGCACGTAAGTTTTATAGTCATTTTACTCCTTTTTTTTTTTGTAAAATCAGTTTAGACCAAAGAAGTTTTAATGTCATCATATCCACCAAACCAAAGGTCACAAACATAATCATTTTCTATCTCTTCCACTGAACATACTCAGGTTATATTTAGTATTTTTATGATGTGTGAGCTCCAGAAGAATGAGATCTTAAGGAGGTGAAGTTTCATTTAAATTTAATTTGTACACAAAAACTTTTGAAATAGCAAGGGAAATGTCATCATTGAAGATGTGACATAGTTTCTTGCTCATAAAAGATAAAAAGCTATTTATTTATTTATTTGTGGGAAGGGGACAGTTCATGTTACATTTCTGCTTAGACTGTTGGAGTTGGAGTTCTGGCTATACAGACACTTGTTGGCTTTGTGACCTGGGACAGTTTGCCTCACTTTCCTCCTGTATATTAAATAGGGAGACTGACACTTATAAGGTCAGTGCGAATACTTAATCACATAATATATAGAAAGGACTTAAAATTGTACCTACTACACTTAGTACATAAATGTTAATAATTTTCTTCTTGTCTTTTCTTTTTCTCTCCTCAGTTTTAAGGAAAAATTAATGCAATACCAAGCAAAAATGTGTTTGTCAGTTATGAGGAAAGGCTCTGAAGGAACAGAGAAACAATTTTAATTTGTAGATTTATTCATACACAATGGATTTTTTGCATTTTGTGGTTATGCTTTATTAATAAGGATTCTGCCATTCTTCAGTTATTTATACCTCTTGTCATCCCCCATCTTGCAGTTATTTTTACATAGTTCTTTATATTTTGAGGAAAATATACTTACATTACAAAGCACACATATTTATCTGTTTAGTGTTGATAGATGGATACAGTGGCACAACCCACATCCTTTTCAACGTAGAGAGCACATTTAGCACCACAGAAAGTAGTCAGACCCCTTTGTGCTCTTGTTTCTGTAAGCCGGAAGATAAGACCATTTGTTTGATACTGCTGTAAATTTCCCGATAAGCACTATGATAGTTTTAGTCTACAAATTTTTTAATTTTTGTATTTTTCACTTGTATTCAATTCTATATGCATTGTTATTTCCATTATGATTTCTTTTTGATCCATAGATTATTTAAATGTTTGTGGTTTAAGTCGAATATTTGCAAAATTTCCAGTGTATTTTTTATTCAATTATGGTTGATTCTATTATGGCTCCAGAACGTAATTTATATGATTTCTATTCTTTCAAATTTATTGAAGTTTGTTTTGTGGCTAAACTGTAAGTCTATCTTTACAAGTGTTGTTTTGTGTGTGTGTGTGTGTGTGTGTGTGTGTGTGTGTGTGTGTGTGTGTGTACTTGAACAGAATGAGTATTCTATTCTTGTGGGGTTCTCTACTTTTCAGTAAGTCAGGTTGGTTAATTGTGTTCTTTAGCTCTTCTCCAGCCTTACTGCTTATCTGTCTACTTCTGTGGTCACTGAGAGAGGAGTATTGCTATCTCCAGCTCTGACTCTGAGTCTATTTCTCCTCCTCGTTCCATTTGTTTTGCTTTACTTACCAGGAAGGTGTCTGTGGCTCTCAGTTGTAAGCCATTCATGGATTGGGGAATGCCTTCACGTTAAAAAGGCATGCATACACATGTACGATGCACCACACACTTAGGATTGTCTTCTTGGAGAGCTGACCTGTTTACCATTACATAATCTCCTCATTTGTTCCTGGTAATATTTTTGCTTCTGAAGTCTCCTCTGTTTAGTAGTAATGCAACTATTTTGGCTTTTTTTTTTTTTTTTGGTTGTTGTTGTTAGTTTTTATGTGGAATATCTTTTTACTTTAAACCTTCCTGTGTTTTTATATTTAAAATAAATTTCCTGTGTATAACAAATACACTTGTTTCTTATATTTGCAAGGCATTCCAGGACCTCCACAGAAACCTTTATACCTCTGTGACACTATAGATCCTTATATAAAATAGTGTCATATTTGCTTATAGTTATGTGCATATCTTATATACTTGAGTCATTTCTAAATTACTTCCAGTACTTAATACAATGGAAATACTGTGTAAACAGTTGCATTGTTTAAGAAATAATAATAAGAAAAAAATCTTTGCGTGTTTAGTATCAGTAGAGTTTTTCCTTAATAATTTCTGTCCACAGTTGAATCCTCAGATACAGAACCTGAGGATATGGAAGAGTGATTATACTTTGTTCTTTTTGTCTGGTCTTTTAATTGATGAATTTAGAACATACACATTTAATTGGGTAGATGAAAGTCTACTGTTGTGCTTATTTTCTATTCCATGTGTTTTAACAATTTTTTTCTTTTTAATTTAGATTGTACTTTTTAATGATATCTTTTTTTTTTTTTTTTTTCTTGAGACAGGCTCTTGCTCTGTAGTGTAGGCTGGTCCTGAACTCACTTTGTAGCCCAGGCTGGCCTCAAACTGATGGTAATCCTGCAGCCTTAACCTCCTAAGTGCTAGGATTACAGACGTGAGCCATCCATCACCTTGGTTTATGTGATGCTGGGGAATCAAGTCCAGAGCCCTTAACCTGCTGGACAAACGCTTTTTAAAAATAAGAATGTGCTATTCCTCCAGTCCTATGATACCATTTTATCTTGAATATTGACTTGTAGATACCTTCCTGAAAAAGCTTGTTACGGTTGTGAGGTTTACAGTGTACCTTTTTACTTTGTATTAGAGCATACCTACCCATCTAATGTTATTATTCTGCCTCGTGTAATTTCAGGATCTTACAGCAGGGTATGTTGTTCCACGCTCTTGAGTGCTTTATAAATTTTTTAAAAAAACTTTTTGGTTTGTTTTCCTTTGATTAATTTCTTTTGACCTGCCTTTTCTTGCCTTTCTCTAGTCTAGCTAAAGGCATTCATTTTGTTACTGTGTTTTTATTTTATTGCTGAACTTTTCATTTCAGTGTTTCTAATGATTGTTATGTCTTCTGAAACTGCCTGTCTGATTTTTACCTTTTCTGTTAGAGCTTTTACATCCTAATCAAAATTATTTCACATTCCCTGTCAGCTTTAGTATCTCTGTTGTATCTGAGTCTGATTCTGTAAATAGCTTTGTCTCTTGGCAGTGTGTGTGCTCTGTGGACAACATTATATATATATATTTAATTGAGCTCAGTTGCCTATGTAATTTCTTCTTTCGGTTTCCTCCTTAACTTCCTCGCTTTTCTGGTCAGCTGTATACATGTTTCTCTCACATTTCACATTACTGAGACTGTTGCTTTCTGTTACCATATGCCGTTGATGAGTTGAGGAATGGCTTCATGCCGAAAGCTTTCACTAGTGCAGTTTCTGTGCCTTGTAGACTCCCTTCCAGCTTTTGCTCTCCAGAGCTTTTAGATAATTTGCTTTTATTTAGTCCAGATTTTATAGTTCTTGTTTGTGGAAGGTAAGTCCAGTCAAGCCATTTTTTCCTTAACAGAAACTCAAACCTGCCTGGTTTGTACAACAACAGTCTAGCAAACACAAGTCAGATCATGTCACTTCCCGAATAAAGCGTTTAAATATGTTTTCAAATACCCTTGCCTTTCTTTGTAACCTCATAAGCTAGTCTCATGCCGCTTTGGTAACCATACTGGCTTCTTTAAGTAAACAACAAATTCATACTATTTGTCTTAGGTTTTTTCTGAGTAAATTTGTAATTGTCATCCCTCTGTAAATGATTTCTCACACTATAGTCTCTGTATTTATTTTTCATTGAATAGTCATAATCTGTGTTTGTATCTAGTTTCCACTTACTGGGTATAACTGTGGGCAAGATACTTCTTTACATTTCACTTTTCTGTCTATGAAATTGAAATATAATTAGTACTGCTTTTTACCTCAGAGGTTTGTTGTGAGGACCAGGTAGATTACAATGGTACCTGTTACCAGAGAAGCACTCAGTAAATAATAATTATTATTTCCAAAAGATGTGACTATTGTATGTAAATGTATTGTGTTTATTTAAAAATTATCTTTGTTAACATATAAGCTGAAAATTATCATCCTTTGACTAGTTCCCTGTGTTTTGAATTGCTGTATGACTTACCTTGTAAGAAGTATTTTTTCCTCCTAACTTCAACCTTAGGGATGATACAAACTTAAGAAGCAAAGGCCTGATAAGTGGTGTGAAGTCCCTCAATAAAGAAGACTTGAGTACAGAGTTGATAACCCTGTCTCTGAACACAGATACGTGTCATCAGCCTTGCATTTCTAAGCAACAGTTGAAAACAGGTAGTAAAATCACTGTAAATAATTAGAAATATGTTATGCACTAAGATGATAGATAACCTATGAAATTAATAGTACCTTTTCATCTTTTTCCCCACTATTTTTATTAATATACATATGTAATGCATAGTATTTACAATGAATTTGAGTATTTCCTGCACATATGTATCATATCAACTTTACAATCCCTTCCCATTTTTGACCCTCCCACACCCTCCCTCTCCCTTCCCCCAACTCCAGCTGTCACTTCATGTGGTTCTATAGAATGTCTGTGTTCTGGTTTTTCCAAGTCAGAGAAACTATACAGTACTTAACATATTATTAATCTTCCGCACCTAAATCAATTCACGTAAGTCACCGCTCTCACTCAGCTTCTGATTCCTCGAATGGGTTGCAGTAGTTAAATCTGGATGCCTCTTCTCTGAATCCAACCAATCCCTTCATTGGGATATTTACCAAAAGTTTTTTTTTTCTATATTTTGCTGTATCTTTGTTGCTATTCTTAAACCTGGCCTTACCCACCAGTTCACATTAGAAAATAACTACAGGCATGTAGTTCAAAAGACTAGTAATTTGGGGAAAGAAGAAAAAAATAGTTAAATTTCAAATGCCTTAGCTGAATACTGGAAGGTACATATTTATACATTCACAGTTATCTTTACATCAATCAGTTTTCTTAGGATAAATTTTCATCAGTGCCCCAATAAGTGAATTGCTACAATAAAACAAAGTTAAAACTATATCCCATTGCTACATTAAATGAATTTAAATCTATACCACATAAATATACTTAAAGTAACATACGAAGGCAAATTTAGTTATTTCAGAATTTTTTAACTTTCATAACTTATTTACTCATATTTCACTGATTACTAACATACTTTTTTCTCAGGTCATTCTCCTCTAGCTGTTCTCACTTTTCCTCTGGGGTCATTGGTGTCACTGGCCTCCCTTTCACTTTCTAAGTTCCCTTTAAGTATTCTCTCCAATACTGACTCAGTGGCTGCATATTCTTTATTATGGAAAGTTTTAATTTCTCCCTTTAAATTAAAAGATAATTTTGCTGGATATAGCAGTCTTGCTGGCATTTATGTTCTTTTAGTGCTTGGATGACATTGCTGCATGATCTCCTGGCTTTTAGAGTCTGGATTGAGACGTTTGCAGTTATCCTGATGGGCTTATCTTTGTAGGTCACCTTTTGTTTTTCTCTTACTGCTTTTAGTATTTTCTCTTTGTGTTGGGTTTCTAGAATTTTAATTATGATGTGTCATGATGAGGATCTCTCCTGATCAAAGTTGTTTGGTATTCTGTACGCCTGCAATAGTTCCATGTTCATTTCTTTTCTTAGATTTGGGAAATTTTCATCCATAATTTCATTAAACATGTCCTTTAAGCCTTTTGTTTTGTCCTCAGTCTTCTCTTGGGCTCCCATAATTCTGAGGTTGTTTCTCCTTGAATCATCTATCAGCCATTGTAGTGATTTGCTTTCTTTCTTATTTACTTTGTGTTCTTCATGGCCTGTATATTGCAGCTCAGTCACTTTATGTTCTAGGTCTGACATTCTAATCTGAAGATATTTAATGTGGTTGCTTATTATTTCCTGTGTGTTTTTCACTTCCTGAATATCTACATTCAATTTTTCTATATCTCTGTTGTGTTCTTCTCTAATTTCTTGTATTGCCTTCATTATCTTCTGGTATATTTCTTCAGTGATCTCCTCTTTTAGCTTTTCAAGGCTTGCTTTTTGCCTAGCTATGTGTTGGTGTAGCTCTTGTGCTGTCTGTTTTATTTCCTGCTTTAATTCAGTGAATATCTGGGCCCAGAAGTTACCATCATTTTTGCCATTTTCATCTTTGGATTCTGCAATTTAAGTATCCTTGGTATCATCTTCTGGGGTGTCAGGTCTTTTTGTAGGAGATTTGTTACCACGTTTCCCCATGGTTCTGCTATCTCTGGTTGTCTCTGGTGCACAGGAAAGAAGGGTTTGGCAAAGACCCAGTTGTAGATGCCTCTGGAATCGTCTGGCCCAAGGGACAGACAGGGTGATGGACTTCCCGGTCCTAGATGCCTCTGGTGTGCAGGGCAGTGGTGAACTGGAAACCTGTGGCACGTGCCAGAGGAACAGATCGATGGTCCCACTTTTGAGGTGTCTTGTTCCCCCTAGTCCACTCAGCAAAGCTCTGTCTGTCCAGGCTTCCCTCCCCCAGGGCGGTGCTCTCTACCACCGGAGCAGAGGTGCCCCTGAGCTGTTTAGGGGATCAGCAGCCTTTTCACCCTCGTATCTCGTCTTGTATCTCTTGTTTAAAGGTGACCCCAAAGCCCTGGTGTGTTCTTCTGAGCTTTCTTTTATTCTAAGGATTTAGTCTTGGGCTTTTTTTCCCCTTCTTTTTAAAATGGCGCCTGCTTACGTCACTGCCTGTGGAGGCTGCTGAGCCCCGTTTCTGATCTGGAACCCCGAGGTCTTTTCTAGGTGGAGCGCATGCTGCCTTTGTAGTACACACACACCTGCGGGCTGGTGTTTCGGAGGCTGGGACCGCCAGCTGCTGTCTATTCCCACTTCTCTGGATCTGCGCTTACCTCGGGCTGAGGTTCTGGCTCTGGACATTCCTCTATCTGGTCTGTGGATGCCGGCAGCCCAGGGCTGCATGGAGTCAGCTGCTTTTTTCCTCTTCTTCCGATGTGACTTCAGGATTTCTGACCCACCCACAGCCTCCTGTCATTCTGTGCCCATGCGAGCTTTCCTCCGTCGGCAGCTTCCTGTGGCTCCAGACGTTTGCAGCCGGTTGTGGTGGTTTCCGGGGCTGCTGGGATTTTTTTCTCTGCTTTTGATGATCCTTCTGAATTTCGACCTTCCCCTGGCCTCCTTTCATTTGTTGGGAATGCTCCTCTCTTTCCTAGGTACACTGAACACACTGTTTCTAACTAAATTCTTGACGTTTTAAGTGGGTCGATGAGGAGACATTGTGCAGCATCAGCCGCCATCTTGACCAGAAGTCCTACCTTTTCATCTTGTATGTTAAAATTTAAACTAGAACACATTTGGGCTACTCATGGTATGTAAATGCTATAAGTAAATGAAAATTATGATAATGCAGAAGGAAACACAATTTACATTTTGGCCTTCTGTATACACTTTACCAGTGAATTTGATTTTTATTTGTATACCCATGTGTAAGTCCACATATTTAATTACTGTGTACCTGATAAGATGTTACCTTTTAAATTAATAGTAGCTAAAAGAAATACTCATTGAAGTGGATTGTTTCATTTCTTTGTAAATTAGCTTCATATTCATAACTTTTATTATACAATTAAAAACTCAGTAATAATTGTAAGACTTATATAACTCCAGTGAAAGTTTTAAATTTAAAACTAAGAGTAATAAAGATAATACTATTTTCTTATCTTTCCTCCCCCCCAATTTTATTGATATGTATTAGTGCAAAATTTAAGGTTTACGATGAAATTGAGGATTTTGTGTACATAAGTATCTTGTCAAGGTGACAAAGAATTTCCCACTATCCTTTTGTCCCTCCCCTGAACCTCCCCTCCCTCCCTTCCCCGCCCTACCCCCCTGTTTCACTTTTTCGTTTTAAGTTTCATCCTTTTTTAAATAGAATAATCTGTTTTACAGCTTCACATTTGATAAAATCTTAAATGATGTCATTTATAGCATATTCTGTCTTTTCCCCTTGTGGCAAAAGTGATTATATAAGTCTCTACTACTTTTTACATGCAATTTGTATAGATGTTCATTCATTTATACTAGTGATTTTGCTTTTTTTAGGTATAATGCATTTCTTATAATTGTAAAAATGGCATTTGGAAAGAATAACAATATTTTAGTTTATAATTCTTCATGAGTAGTAAATTTTCAGTTTGTCCACTATATTGTACAATTTTAAATCCTTAACTTATATTTGTAGAGATGAATTACTTAATATTTTTAATTTTGCCATGAGAAATTTGCCGTTGTTTTTAAATACCAAAAAAGAAATGAAATGATACCAGTTAAAATATAAAAGCTTTTCATAAAAGGAGAGAGCATGAAGATGATCAAGGCAACAGTTTTGATCCTTTCAAAACAATGTACTGATGTGGGCTAAATTTAGAAATATGTAATATATTTTAGAAGAAAACTTATTTTGATGAAGAGATTTAGTTTTCTGTTAAAAATAAGTCCTGTGCCTTTTTATAACTTGCTTTGGAAATAACTAAATTTTATTTAAAATATCACATTTTCCACAATTCCAGTTTAGTAAAAAATATTTAGTTCCTTTTTTGTAAAAAGAATAAAAAAGGCTAAATAATATATTTATGTTGTATCTAAAACAATTGTTGTAAAGACACAGGTTTCTAAATATTGTTTTAAATTATTTTTTTCTGAGTAATTCAGATACTAATTATATGTATACAGTGTTTATTTTTTATGTCCAAATAAATATGTACTAATTGTGCCCTAAATAAAGGCTGTAACTATTTGTTTTAAAGTAGCAAAACCCATAGAAGAGAGCTCTGAGGAAGAATCTACAAATTCTCGAATCTCGATTGTACTTGAACGCATTGTATCTGATCTTGAAAAATGTCTTGGAACAGCTTTATCTTCAATATTGGAAACAGAAATGAAACTTGCTTTTGGAAACCTTTGGATGGAGGTGATTAGTTCGGCTCTATTGTTTGAAAATTTCTTTTTTGTTCCTAAAGATTAGCTGTTTTAAGAGGTGCTTTTGTAAAACAAATAAGCTTCATTATTAATAGTGTATATCGCATTGAATTTTTTCCTTTCAGGTTTTAAAAATAATTCTGACAATTTAATTATACGTGTTTGTTAAACGTTAGGATTGTGTATTGCCGTTCATTTTTTCAATCTTTGTTCATGATCCAGCTACTGTTGTGTCAGATACCATGGTACCATGGAACTTAAATTGAATCTGGAAACATTTTCCTAGTTTAATTTGATTTGAATCAAAATGTCTGATTTTAGGAATTTTTATAAACAATATGTATTCAATAAAAAATTTGTTTTGGTTTATGCTATATAATATTAGAATCAATACAAGTTCATCATAGTAGTATATATTGAATGCTTTTTTAGATTAGTTATCTTTTTTACAAAACACCAAAATTGGTGATAGTAGTTTTAGAAGTTAAGTCTAATGTTTGTTTGATATTTACATTTATAGCTTAGAGAAACATAGTCCATCAATTGTAGCTTGTATCTCTTATCTCGTCTATTCAATGAAATTTTTAATACCTGTCAATATGATGTGTTTGCAACTTGATTATGTTATCAAGTGCTGAGTCAAAATGAAGATCAATCAGAAGATTCTAGAAAGAGTTGGAGGAGTAATACAGCAGTTAGAGCACTTGCCTAGCAAGCACAGGACCCTGGGTTCCATTCTTTAACACCACATAAATTGGGGGTGGTGGCACATGCCCGTAATTCCAGCACTTGGGAGGCTGAGGACGAGGATTTCCATGAGTTTGAGGCCATAGTGAGGTCAGGACCAGCTTGGACTGCAGAATGAGACCCTGTCTAAAAAAAGAAGAATCTGATACTAGGAGGGTTCGTTTAATTTGGATATTTCATGGTAGAAATGTGAATGATTCAGAAAAAGGGGCTTTTGATATCTTATAAAGAATTAAATTATTGGCTTTATAAACATGTCTTTAATAAGAGTACGAGAAATGGCAGTTATGTTTGACATCTTTTTTATTTATAGATTTTTTTCCACCAGGTGTGTGAAATACATGTTTTCCGTATGGAAGTAACGTACTGAAAAGTACATTGAAGAACACTTGCTTATTAAAAGTATCCTTCCTCTGATTAGAATGATGCTATCTTTAAAGCTTAATACTAACACGAGCTGGGCATTGTGGTGTATGTCTGTAATCTCAGCAGCCTGGGAGGCCAAACCTGGAAGATCATAAGTTCAATCCCGGCTTGGGCGTTCAACATCTTAGACAGACCTTGTCTAAATATAAAAAAATAACAAAAAAGGCTGGGATATAACGCAGTATGAAGGCCCTAGGTTTGATTCCTAGTGCTACCAACAAACAAACATGAATTGTATAAAAGCATTTTGTAAGACATTTAGTATTTTAAGATTATGATTCACTTTTAGTAAAGCATCTTAACTTATTTTACTAAAAAATATATGTAGGAATTCCTAAATAGACATGTTTAAGTGATACAAATAATAAAGCCAAGATGCTAATCTTTAAAAAATACTCTTTAGATGCTGTACTTGAAGCCACCGTGGACTCTAATGCATTTATTACAGTGCTTTAAAAAACATTGGTTGGCTGTATTTGGATTAGTCATGGAAAAGAACTTACTTTTAACTGTTGAGAGCCTGTATGAAAATCTCTGTAAAGGTATGAGTCTTTTATTGTTTTTTCTTTAGCAGTGTTGTGTTAAAGTATTAAGTCAAACTAGCACATGTATTCCATGGGATCTGAAGATGAATTAATGAAACTTTGTCCGTTCTTACTGATTTGTGCTTCCTATTTCTAAAGGGCATTTGTGACACATGTATGAATGTATGTGATTCTTAGAGCTTGTCAGTATAAATGCTGAATATGTAATTTTTAATGATATTTACTTTGAAAACTTTTAAAACTATGTTAAGCAGTCTACTCCGGTATGTAATTTTTTCATGTCTCGATATTTAACACAGCAGCTTCATGTACTCATTTTAGCAAGGTTTCTACTAAACTGTAAGGATTAGGAGTAGGAAACTTTTGGCTTGGGGGCATAGTGAGTTTTAGAACTGGAAGAAACTCTAGCAGTTCCTGGGTTGGTAGACTTCTGTTGCACAGAGTTGCTGGTTTCTTGCAGTGCTGCTGCTGCTGTAGATAGGAGGTGGGAAGACTGGTGAAGGGGCCTGGTAAGTAGAGCAATTATGCCTTAACTCCAAGTTTAGCCAGAGCAGCGTTTTTTTTTTTTTTTTAAATCAGTGTGTTCATCTCCATGTGGAAGTTGAAAACAAAATTTCTGTGTGAAAAAATGTGAAATTCACTGATCTGATCTTATTAAAGCTAGGGTTTTGTGATGGAGGAAGTTAATCTTGAAATGAATAGTGACTATCCAGAGTCAAAGAATGAGATTTGTTTCATTATATTCATTTAAAAGGCAGAGTGTGACTATTACTAAAGTTTTAGTTGATTCTTGGCTTTTTTCAAACTTCTCACATAAAGTGACCTGTTTATTGCTTTATATATTATATTTATTATACCTGTAAAGAATAACCTGAAAGCAAGAAGATCATTAATTTAAAGACACAAACACCAGGTAACGAATAGGAGAGATTCATGAGCTACCAAAAATACACACAATTATTGCAGTATTTGAGCATAGATCAGCTAAGATTCTCCCCCACTTCCCCCAAAAAGGCATATTCCAAGTAGGTATGTATACCTTATTCTGTATCTTTTTCCTGAAGTTTAAACTCTTTGAAAATGTCTTGAGCTGTAAAAATTTTCCCTGGGAGCTTTAAAGCACCTAGTTAGTTCTTTATATTTTATCCCTAGTAGATGTTTGTATCTATATTTTTGGAAATTATCAAACTTTTAAGGACATTTTATGACTTTTTCTTTAACTGTAGGAATTATTTGTTAGAGGTATTCATATATGAGGGACATGTCTTTAAAGCAGCTTTACTGAACATATGGAATACTTTATCATACATTTATTGGGACATAACTTAGTCTTCAAAAAAGAATCTGTGTGATCTTGAACATGGTGAGTTTAAACAATGAGTTATCTAGTTGCTGTCTCCCATTTATTTGTTTTTCTAGAGTGGATAGTGTTCTGCTCTTATATGTAGCTGAGAGATGGTTGGTAGGTGGCAGCTCTACCCAGCAGTGTGGAGAGAAGTATTTACCACACCCTCTTCTGCTAAAAAAGTTACTTTGGCAGAGATTGTATGATTACTTTATTGGTCTTCAAACTAGAAACATCTGATAACTATTCTTTAGTGACTTGTGACAAATATGTAATGAAATTATAAAATTATATTCTGCTGCAGCTGGGGACATAGAAGGCACAAGGCCCTGGATTCCATTGCCCAGTACCACATAAACTTGGCATGGTAGCCTATTCCTATAATGCCAGCTCTTGGGAGGCTGAGGCAGTAGGATTACCATGAGTTTGAGGCCAGCCTGGGCTACATAGTCAGTTCAGGACAGCCTGCTCTAAGTTTTTTTCTTTGCAAGGCCTATAATCCTAGCACATTGGGGCCTCAGGTAGGAGGATTTCAAGTTTGAGTTCACCCTGTGCAACTTAGTGACTTAGTGAAACCCTGTCTTAAAAGGGTTAGGCAGCTCAGTGGAAAGGCTTTGGGTTCATCTCTCTGTCTCTGTGTCTTTCTGTGTCTCTCTTTCTCTTTTTTTCATACTGTGAATTGAACCTAGAGTTTTGCGTATATATGCCAGGCAAGTACTCACTAAGCCACACCTGTAATTCTGTATATTTATTTAATTTGAGAAAGAGTCTTGTTCAGCTGTCCAGGTTGGTCTCAAACTTGTGATCTTCCCTGCCTCCTGCCCCCACACAGCAGGGGATAATGGGCAAATCCCATTGTGCAGATATGAAGATAATTTTGAATTTAAAAAATTGCAGATTAATTTATAGAAAATAGAAGTATGAAACTATTTCATCAATGTAGATTTCTTTCTTATTTTGAAACAAGGTTTTGTTAAGTTACTTAGTTAGGGTTTGAACTTGTGATTCTCCTGTCCCAGCTTCTCAGAATTCTGGGATCATAAGTGTACACTTATAGTAACTGGCTTAGATTTCTCTTTTTATTGTGTGTGTGTCTGAATTTATCATTGTCATTTTCATCATTTTCATTCTCCCCATATTCCTAGTAAAGAATATTTTCTCTTTCTTTCTTTCTTTCTTTCTTTCTTTCTTTCTTTCTTTCTTTCTTTCTTTCTTTTTTTTGATACAGGGTTTGAATTTGTAGCCCAGGCTGGTCCTGAACTCACGAAGTAGCCCAGCCTAGCCTTGGACTCATGGTAATGCTCCTGCCTCAGTCTCCTGAGTGCTAAAATTTACAGGCATACACTACCATGCCCAACTTTATATGTTTCTGGGGAATCAAACTCAGGGCCTTACATTTGTTAGTCTTTAATCACTGTGCCATTCCTTCAACCCAGTAAAGAAAGAATTTTTATAAGATAGAAATCAAGTGATTAATTCAAGGAAGTAAGTTTAGCTGCACATAAACTGCATAGGCAAAACACCCTTAAAGGAAGTTATGCCTAGTTTTTTCTTTCTCAGATGATTTATGAGGCTTATCATATTTGTAGTCTGTCCCATGAATAGTATCTTTCATCTCTCTTTTTCCCACAGGAATTCAAACTTGTCTTTAGCTTTTAAAAGAAATAAAAGTATTCCTGAAAGCATTCTGAGTTTTTTGGTGCATAAGGAATAAAGGGTAAAATAGTGGTTTGGTTATAACCATCCAGTTAGAGTTTTCTGTATGGTAGTCCAAGGCTGAATGGTGAAGAGCTAACTATTAAAAAGTACTTTCAAAATTTCATTTGATCTTCAGAATTTCTCAAGCAAGCTCTTGTGTGTCACAGAAAAATACTTTATTTTTAACTTATAGTACCAATGAAAAATTACATTCAAATATAAGAATTTAATGTTCTCTGAAGCTGTGAACATTAAACAAAAACAGAGAAAACATATCACATGGTCATCATTTTCCTTTTGAAACTTGCAGCATTTTGCGCTAACGATGGAAAGATTTTTTTCTAAGTATTGTGGCATTAGAAATTTACCTACTTTTTCAGAACTTCTTTAATCTTTAAAACTATTAATAGTCACCACCTTTCCTGAGTAGCTTGAGGTTTAATGTAGACCATTTTATTTTATTTACTTAAATAATGAGTTATCTAGTTGTTCTCTACTTCAAGGTGGTCCTGAACTTACTGTGGATACCGAGCTAGCCATGGACTACCTCAGCCTCCTGAGTCCTGGGATTACAGGCGTACACTACCATGCCCAGCTTATGTGGTGCTGTGGAAGAGAACATAGGGCCTTGTGCTTACTAGGCAAGGGCTTTAACTGCTGTGCCATTCCTCCAGCCCCTAAGCTATTTTAGGTTCTTGAGAATACGCTATTATTTGTAGGTTGTCTCACCCTAAATTACAGAAAAAAAAAATTGTTAGTTTCTTTTGCATCTCATTATTGCCCAGATTCTTTTTTCTTGAAATTTTGTTGCAGAGATTACACACCGTTTTCAGTAAATGTAGCATTAAATCTTATGTAATGTAATGGAAGTAAATCACTACGTGGTAATAGAGTTGATATGGCAGAGGCTATAAACTTCCATGCTTGCCACTGTGGTGTGCCTCTTCTGATGCCTTCCTGGAAATCTGAATGGAAACAATGTCAGCTTTGAAAACGTGGGGTCTGACTTGTGTGCTGATTATCTCTCTCTTTTTTACCCCTTAAGAATGTGGAATTTTATCATTTTATTTTTATTTTTACTTTTTGCAGTACTGGCAGTTGAATCCAGGGCCTTTGCACTGAGTTACTTATCTTACTCATTTTTAAATTTTTATTTTGACACAGGGTCTTACCAAATTGCTAAGTTAATCGGGCTGGGCTTGAATTTGGGATTTTCTGGGTTCATTCCCAGAATGCTAGGATGTCAGGCCTGCCATGCCTGGCTTCTGTTATTTTACTTTTACTTGGAAGATGACCATGAGTGAGCTCCTCATATCTGAATACAGACTACTAAGTGCCAACTCACGTGACTTTGTGTATAACCAAATTTCTTTGTTACTTTTCATGTCAGAGGTATAAAATAGGAATGGTGTGTAGTTATAAATCTGTATTTTTAAGTTTAAAAATTACTAGGTTAGTGTTCCCAAGTCAGTTTTGTGAGGTATAATCATTTTTATGTATTTTCTTCCTTAATTTTCTTTTACCAGCTAATAATGCAGTGGATTTTACAACAGTGAAATTCTTGCTTCAGGATTCTAGAAATCTGCTCCATGCTTTCAGTATAAGGTCAAATTATGATGGTATTCTTCCAGAGGCCTTTGCTCAAGTGAGCAAACTGCTACAGACATTTGCTGAGGTAAGATGCCTTTGGAATGCCAGAGAGTAGATTGTAGATGTGTATAGTCAAAAATGTAGTTAGCAGACAACAGTAGATAAAAGGGTATTTAATTCCAATATATGCTAACATGCCCAAAGCATTAAGTTGATTCTGTGGAATATAAGTAATTCATGTCATGAGTTATGAAATACATTTTCCTTTATAGGAGCAGTATCACAACAGTTGTGCAATTTATTTTATTTATGGGCAGAGGGAAGCTATGCACTGTTCACCTCCAGTACTCTAAGCGAGTCACTTTCATGTAGGAGATATTTTTGAAAATGCAGATGCCAAGACATCTCTCAGACCTCACTGAATCAAATTAATCTTTCTGTATTGCAGAATAGTACTCCATTGTGTATAAGTACTGCAGCTTCTTCATCCATCCGTTGGCTGTTTCCAAGAGTTAGCTACTTTCACTTGTGTTGGTCTTGACATGGGTGTGCATGTATCACTCTTGTGTGATGACTTTAACTCTTTTGGGAAGATGCCCAGAAGTATAGGTGGATTAAATGAGATACCAGTTTTCAGTTTTTTGAGGCTTCCTCATACTACTTTCCATAATGGTTGTATCATCTTACAGTCCCATTAACAGTGTAGAAGGGTTTCTTTTCCCCCACAACCTCACCAACGTTTGTTTTTTGAGTTCTGCTACAGCTCTTCTTATTGGACTTAGATGGCACCCAATTGTTGTTTTGATTTGTATTTCTTTGATGGCTAAACATGCTGAACATTTTTTATATGTATATTTGTAGATTATTTGGACTTCTTCTGAGAACTGTTTGTTCATTTAAGTTGCCCATTTTTTGATTGGAACTTTTTTGGGGGAGGATCTGATTTTTTTCAGTTTTTGGATATTCTAGATAATAGTCTTCTATTGGAGGAATAGATGGCAAAATTTTTTTCCCATTGCATTGGTTTTCTCTTCACCCTGTTGATTGTTTCCTTTGTTGTGCAGAAGCTTTTTAATTTTCTATAGTCTTATTTGTTGATTCTCAGTGTTAGCTCATGTGCTTTGTGTGTTTTATTGAGAAAGTCTATATCTACACCCTTGTCTCCAAAGGTTTTGCGTATTTTTTGTTTCAACACGTTCAGCTTTTCCATTTTAATGTTTAGGTCTTGGATTCCTTTTGATTTGATTTTGGTACATGGCAAAAGATGTGGATCTAGTTTCATTCCTCTTCATGTGAATAACTACTTTTCCCAGCACTGTTTGTTAAAGAGCCTATCTTTTCTCCAGTGTATGTTTTTGGCCCCTTTTGTTGAAGATCAGATGACTGAGGTACTTGGGGTTTTCTCTATATACTCAGTTCTGTTCCACTGATCCAACTGTCTGTTTTTGTGCCAGTATTATTTTTATCACTGTTGCTTTATAGTATGACTTAATGTCTGGATTGTGATACCTAGGATTGTTTTGGCTTTTCTAGGGCTCCTCTGGACCTGCAAGTTTTAGTGTTGTTTTTCCTAGTTCTGTGGAAAAGTCCTTTTGACATTTTGGTTGGGATTGCATAGAATCTGTGTATCAGTTTTGATTATATGATCATTTTGACAATGTAGGTTTTGTCTACCGAGGTACAGGGGATGTGTTTCTTTTTGCTAATATTTACTTCAGTTTCTTTTTTCAGAATACTATAGTTTGAATAGAGAGGTTCTTTACTTCTTGATTAGGTTGTATAGGTTTATATTTCATTTTCTTTGAGGCTGTTGTGAATGGAATTGTTTTTCTAATCTTTTTGTGTTTTCATTATTGTTGTAGAAGAATGTTACTGATTTTTGTGTATTAATATTATATCCTACAACTTGGCTGAATTTATTATTTCTACATGTCTTCTGGTGGAGTTCTGGGAACCTCTATGTAAAAGAGCATATCATCCACAAATAAGAATCATTTGACTCCTTATAGTCATGCTTTCCTATGCATAGTCCATTCTATTGTCTATCTTTGTCTCTTCTGTTTTGGTTTGAAATCTGTGGTGCCTGCTTGTTTCTGGGCTCCAGTAGCATGGAGTTTAAGCTTCTGTTCTTTTACTTTTAGTCTTTGTACTTCTTTGTGGGTGAAGTGTGTCTCTTGAAGACAACAAATAGGTTTTGTTTTTTGATCTACTCTGTGTTAGTCTTAATCTTTTGATTGGTGAGTTAAGGGAGTAATTAGTGTAAAAATACTGAATCCTCTCAGTCCTCTCATTGTCTTGTTTTTCTGGTATGGGTTCTTTTTTTGTTGTTATACTTTCTCTTTTAATATTTTCTTTCCTCTAAGCTCTTTGGTGCTGCTTATCACTGCCTCTAAGATTCCTTCATGTATGTTCTGTAATGGTGGGCTAATGGTTACAGATTTGTTTAGGGTTTCTTTGTCATGAAAAATTTTTACTTCTTCTTTGCTTTCTTTTAAAGTTTGAATGATTTTATTCCAGGCTTTTTTTGACATTTAGACTTGCATTGAGAAATCTGCAGTAATTTGGATGGACTTGCCTTGTTAGAGTAATGTCTGTTTTTCTCTTATTGCTTTTAATATTTTCTCTTGGTGTTGAATTTCTGAGGTTTTAATTTTGTATCATGGTGAAGTTCTTTTCTGGTCAAGATTATTTGGTCTTCTGTAACTATGGATAATGATAGTGTCTCTTTTATAAGATGGTCATGAAGATTAAGTAAGCTAATAAATATTAACTCCTTATGAAGCACATATATATATCAAATTATAATATTGACTTTTACTGAGAGTATGGGAAATTTTATTTTTTAATTTAATAACTATAAAGTTAACCTATGAAGTTAATTTTGAGATAATTTTTTGTTGACATGGAAACTTAGCCTCATAAAAATGAAGTGATGTTACTAGAGTTTATAAAGCATGTTAAAATAGAGCCAAGACAAAAAAAAAATCAAGTTTTTAAACTCATAGTTAAAACTTTTTTTCATCCCGGCAATATTTTCAACCTTTTACTCACTGAGTCAATACTATATCTTGTTCTCTGCCACAAAAAAAACACTTACATTGCCTGTATTGTTAAAACCTTCCCATTGGCTATTTAGTGTACTATCTGCTTTTTTGAAACCTGTCTTCCTTAGCTTTTATTGTTGTTGTACATTTCTGTTTCTTCATTCTTGCTAATTCTCACCTTTCCTCCTTTATTTTTTCTATTTTTTATCTTCTACTTACCCCCCTATATTTTCCCCTAACAGCATCATCTATTTTTAAGGTTTGTCTTCATTCATAAGAATGATTTTTAAGACTCAGATCTGCCTATACAATTACTGACTAGATATCTTTTTATAAACTTGAAGTCATCATATACCTAAAGACAGACTTGTATTCTGTGGTTCTGTTTTGTATCTCCAAGCAGCCTTTCTTCTTGGCATTACTATAGGAGAAAATACAGTTTGAAAGCATAAATATAACCAAAACAGTTTGTTGCTTTTGCATTGTAATATGCACACTGAATGTACCGTACCTTAGCAATGTGTAGTTTAATGATATACTTACAGTTGGGCTAAATGGGACACATTAAAATAGCATTTCATCATTTGTATCATATACACTTCATATGTATTAAGTCAAAGTATTAATGTTTGGCTTCAGTAAATAAAACTGTCTTTTTACTTCCTATGGAGAAATAAATAACCTATAGGGTTTGATCTGTTCAAAGCATACACATATATTCCAAATTTGTGACTGTGCTTAGTTACCTTTTTTGCCATTGTGACCACTGTCCAAGAAAAACAACTTAAAGGAAGACAGATTTAATTTTGGTTCTTAGTTCATAGTTATTTGGTTCCACTATTTCTGTGTGGGTAATGAGGCAGTATATTATGGCAGAAGGCTGGGTTAGAGTGAATTCACCTCCTTACAGCCAGGAAGCAGGGGATGTTATTTCTGCGCATTTAATGAGAGAAAGGTGACATAGAGTGAAGTTGCTCACCTCATGACAGCTAGGAAGCAGGATATGGGAGGAAGAGCTGGTGACAAGGTGTAGTTCCCAAGACTTACCTCTGTCATCTACTCTCTGTAAATCAGCCCCGCCTCGTTGCTCATGCAGCTGTGAGATCAGAGCTTTCACAATCCAATCACTTCTCTATGCTTTGCCTCTAAATATTCCTACATTGGAGATCAAACTTCCAGTGCAAACTCTCTGAGGGGCATTTCTTATTTAAACCATGACCTTCTGCCTCAGGTGCCCAAAGGCTCATACCCATCTCACACAGTACAAGTTGCAAGCACATATCCAAGAGTCTCCACAATATTGAAAGTTCTAACAGTGTTCAGAAGTTTCTCTTCAGAGACTCAAGGAAAATTCTTAGGTGTGAACCACTGTTTAAAAAAAAAAGTTTCATATTTCAAATGTACAGTGGTGGGACAAACATACAGAAAACATTCCCTTTGTAAAGCAGAGGAATGGGGAACATAGCAAAATGGAAACCCAACAGGGCAGATGTTAAATCCTCTGCCTCTATGTCTGGCATCCAAGACATGATGGCATTATGTGAGTTCCAGAGGGTCTGGGCAGCCCCAGCTCTATGAAATTGCAGGTTGCAGACCACATGGCCTCTTTCTGGCTGGCTATGCCTGTAGCCTATAGTTTTTCTCAGTAGATATTCCATGTTCCTGGCATCTCTAACTTCCTAGAATTTCCATTGCACAATTTTAGTGGCCCTTGTAAATTTGTATTATTTGTACCATATTATTCTAAGCACCTAGGGTTAAAAAAAGAAAAACAGTCTCCCTCACTCCCTGTATTTACTTTTTGGACAGCTGTTTGAAAATTTTTTTTGTGTACATTCTCTTATACTCCATCTACTGACATTTTTTTTTGGGGGGGGGGTAGTGGTTATCCAGGATTGAACCCTAAACCCGAGGACATTTGTATTCTTCAGCTCTTTTTACAAATTTTTAGTTTTTTTAAAATTTGAAGCAGGATCTTGCTAAGTTTCTAGGTTGCCCAGGCTAGACTCAAATTTGTATTTGTAATCCTCCTTTATTTTTTCTGTTCTTTACCGCCTACTCATCCCCCTGTTTTTTCCCCTAATAGCCTCATCCAGTTTTAAGACTTGTTTTCATAAGAATGATTCTCAAGACTCAGATCTGCCTATACAATTACCTGCCTAGATATCTTTAACTAGATTTTTTTTTTTTTTATAACCTCAAAGTCAGCATGTACCTAAAGACAAACTCCCAGAGGATAAGGATTGTAGGCAGGGCGCTGCACCAAACATCTCCCACTTTTTGATGCATAATTCGGACTCTCAGGACTCCTCTCCTGGATTTTTCAGGAGTTGTGTAAGCAGTTACTGTGCTTGCATTTTCCTCTGTTCTGTTGCTTCCTAGAATGCAGTTTTGAGTATATTGCTGCCTACATTAGAAACTTTAGTGGTGGATAACTGTTGCTCCTAAGTTTTAAATTATGTCTTGACTTTCTTCGTACCTCTTCCCAATTCTTTTTTTCCTGGATTTTAAAGTGCTTTGAACTTAACTATTTTCTTAGCTTTGTAGTGTCTTTGTAGTTCAATACCATATATATAAAGATATTCAAACAATATTCTTAAATATACGTTAATGTGTCAGCTAAGAAAGGTCATTTAAGAAGTAGATTGTAAGTATATTTTGAATGTAATAGAAAAGGAAAATATCTTTTCTGACTCTTCCTCTTTTATGGGAATATTCTATACATGGTAAAAGAAAGGGTATCACTTCCCAGGAAGCTGATACATTTGTAAAGCACAATTGACATTCTGTTTCTCTTACTAGTCAAGGACTAGCTACATTTTTTTAATAATTCTGATTTTCCCAGCTCAAGACAAAACTTAACCAAAATTCTTCAGAAAGCACAGTGAGTGAAAAGCAGGAAAATACTTGTTTGATGAAGCCTCATAACCAAGAAATCACTGTGTTCTCGGGTTCTCATCTTCAGCCCAACAGGCATCAAGAAATCTGGTCTGTCCTAGAGAATGTATGGATTACAATCTATCAAAACAGGTACTAATTTTTCAAATGCCTTTTTAACTCTAGGGTTATAAGCTTGTGAGTCTTTTTTTTCTTCAGAGTTTCCTTTGTTACTATTATTCATAAAACAGTGTTTAGGATGTGAGTTTAATGTGCTAAATTATTTTAATACAGACATTTTGTCAAATTGACACCTTAGAAATAGTGATGCTTAAATAGGAGAACACATCAGAACCACCTGGAGAGTTTTAAAATATAAATGTGCATAAGCTTTACCCTTAGACATTTTGATTGAGTAGGACTGATACAAAGCTGACAGTGTATTAAAAAACCCACAAAACTATGTAACCTTGAATGGAAGCATTACCTATATATAAGGTGGGAAGTTCTTTAGATTAGCTAGACAGATTAGAATATATGGCCTTAATAAAATTAGAAATAAAATTTCATGGAAGGTTTTGTAAAAGGAAGATAAATACTTTTGTTTCAAAGAAAACAGTTCCATTATCATAGTTTTGTAAATATAAAATACTAAGATCTTGGTAAAATGAGAAATAGGAACTATGTATAAGTAGTTTTATTTATTTTTTCTTTTTTTCTCCCATTTTATTGATATGTATAAGCACAAAATTTAGGGTTTACAATGAAGTTGAGCATTTTGTGCACATACATTTCTTGTCAAAGTGACAAGGGCTTTCCCGCTGTCCTTTTGTCACACCTCCAGCCCACCCCTCCATTCCTCCCTACCCTACCCCCAGGTTCACTTTGTTTTTCTTTATAAGTTTCATGAGATAGTTGTGTTTGTTCTGGGTTTCTCATATCAGAGAGACCATTCGATGTTTCACCTTCTGCTTCTGGTGTAAGTAGTTTTATTAAACAGGTTACTACTAGAGTAGTTCAAAAAACAATTTAGGGGCAGGAGGACTAGTTCAGTGGTTAAAGTGCTTGCTAAGTACCGGAGTTTGATTCCACAGCTTCACATAAATGGGTGTGGTAGCTCATGCTTGTAATCCTAGCACTCAGGAGGCTGAGGCAGGAGGATTGCTGTGAACTTAAGGCTAGTCTGGGCTACATAGTGAACTCAAAACTAGATTACAGAGAGAGACTTTGTCTCAAAATAATAATAATAATAATGATTTAGAATCCCTGGTTTTAAAGTAAATTGAAAACATTCTTCCATTCCTTCTCCCAGGTCCATAATATTTATATAATTAGCTTACTAAGCTGGTGACATGTAGTATGATTTTGGACCAAAGTTCCAGTGTGACTCTTGTTTTGGATTAAGGTAATCTATTTTGACTAGATCTTAAAAGCAGCAGAATAATATTAGCATTCCACTTAAATGCTTGTTTTCCGTTGGCTACTCAGTATTGTAAATTTGGGGCTCATTTTTATTCCTGAGCTATGATTTTTTTTTCCTCAAAAATGTATACCTTATCAGGTGCCTCTGTCTGTCATATTAAATCCTGGCAAGTCATCTAAGAACAAAATTATTTTCAAAATCATGTTTTTTATAAATAGCAAAAATTATGCTTTTTTCTAGTCATAGCATATTTTTAAAGTTTTGAATAGTCAGATATTCTAGCTAGCAGAAAGTAACAAGATATATCAGTCAAGGAGTATAATTTTCAAAATGAAATAAAAGCATATTTAACATGCTTTCATTTTTCTTTTATTTAGAGACTATTTGAGTACCTTATATAATATTTGTCCATTTGTATTGGATACTAGAGAGTTCTGTGTTGTTGCTAGTTAATAGATTTTATGTAATAGTATTTTATTGAGTAAAAAATGCTTGTATTGCCCTAGCAATGCATATTTATTTAAGACTACTTCATTTTTTTTTGCTCAAGCTTGATTGCATAACAGAGATCTGGAGGGGTTATGCACAGTTACTCATATAAAGCCATTAACATGCTTGTACCAACTGTAAATGCTATCTTCTTGTCCCTGATTTAATAACCAGTTGTGAACTTACAGCGCATACGTTAGGTTTTTGGTGTCTTTCTATTATAAGGAATTTGGATGACAGATACTATTACTGATACAAGTTCAAAAAAAATTTCCTATTCTTTTTCATGCATGTTTCTAAGACTTTTAAATATATATGTATGTTGAAATTTTAGTGAAAACTGTAATTCCTGTAATTTCTTTTGCCATGTTATATTCTTTAACTCAGGGCTTTATTAATACTGTGAAGACAAAGACAATTTAAAAAGCTTCTTGTTTGGTTTTGGTGCTGAGGATTGAATCTAGGGCTTCATACATACTAAGCCTGTGCTCTACCACTGAGCTTCAACCTCGGCTCCATCAGAAAAGATTGTTTTTGAGAATTTATTGACTGATAGTTTCCTATAAACTGATTACTAATAATTAATTTAATAATTCATTTAAGATACAATTTAGAGTCTGACAACAGATTGAAGCTGTCACTGTAACTAACTTGAAATATTTATATTTCAAACTACCTCATTTTTAATGACTAACTTGATAAAATAAGTGATATATTAAAAGCTTATTAATATTTAATCATTTTTGCATATCTATTTTACTTTGTGTAAAAATTATTTGAAAAAAATTTTTGTTTCTTAAAAAGTGTAACTGTGCTTCTAGGACATCAGGACAGTAACTTAGAGAATATCACGCTGTCTTTCTAAAATAGTTTGCTCATCTAAAATCAGAAAATAGGATTTAGGTGATCTTTATCCAGTTTATTCTAAAATTTTGTGAGTTTGAAATACTGGACAGTTTTAAATACAACGTTCATTTAACTTGATTTCAACTCCTGTGTGTCTTTTTTTAGGTTTTGCTCACTAAGTAAGTAGGCATGAAAATTTTACTGGAATTACCCAGGATTTAGATTTTATATTATGTAGCTGACTCAGAGGGAACATGAGTACATGAGTATTAAACTTTCTCTGTTGCTTTCGTCAAAATCTTTTTCTTTTCTTTCTTTTTTTTTTTTTTT
>PVKB01006005.1:0-77513 GCA_004027205.1 Ctenodactylus gundi
TAACACAGTATTTCCTTACCGACAGAGGCAATGAACGAGGTCGGGAAACGCTTTTCTAAGCTATGGAAGCTTTTAATGGCGTCCCTGTATCCTTCTTCAGTTTTGTGGTTGTGAACAGCGTCAGAAATTGAAGATTGATGATCTTTATTTTTTAAAGATATAAATCACTTTTAAAATTCTGCCAAACTTTAAAGAAGTGGGGAATATTTAGTCCTTTTTTTTTGCTCCTTTTGTGATCATTCCTAAAATTACCTAGTGGTATATTAGAAACACATATATTCACACTTACATTCAAAATGACTAGTTCTTAGACAATTTTAGTTCTTCATGGGCATATACATAGTACTTAACTTAGTGTTTCACACTTAGCAGTTGCTCTGTTAACATTGGCCTTTATTACTGTCATTGCTATGGTAACTTTTCTGTTCCATACCCTTCCATCAGTAATTTCATGAGTACCTAAGTGCATATCTTTGTTAAAAATTTGTGAATCCCCACCCTCAGATAACAAGTTGGCTAAGAGAAACCAATGGATAATACTGGAAACAACGAGACTTAAATAGCAACTATTGCACAAACATGCAACAATGAGATCCCCGCGAAGTACACTAACACGAGAAATAAGAACTTCAGCCCCAACCTTCACAGGCAAAGTGGTGTCTCTGCTATCTCTTCGGGGGACAAAAAGACCATAATAGTAAGAACCTGGGGTGGCTATTTTGAGAAGGGAGAGTAAAATGAGTGAGAGTTTCAGGGAAAAAAAAACCCACAACATGTATATTGTATAAGGACATAGAAAAAAAAAATCCCAACAGAGTTGGACATGTATTGTGTAGAGATAGAGTTGGTGTGATTTTGTAAGTAAATTGAATTCTTGAACAGTTTCAGAGCAAGCAAGGAATGTGATCATAAATATTTTAAGAATGTTGATTTGACGGTTATGTTTTTATTTCATCGAGAAATAAATTAGAAACAATCTCATTCATAATTGTTTCCAAAAAAAGATAAAATAATCTAGGATTCAATATAACCGAGGAAATGAAAGACCTCTATGATGAAAATTATAGTACCCTGGAATTGGATCTTACCGAGGACCTTACAAAGGGGAAGCGTGTTGCCTCTTCCTAGATATGCAAAGACATTATTGTCAAAATGGCCACATTATCAAAACTGATAGGTAGATTGAGTGCAATTTCAATTCACACAGCAAAAGTATCTTTCACTGCACTGGAAATATCAACCCTAAAACTTACGTAGACTCACAAAAAATGCAGAAGCTAAAGCAATCCTGGACCACAAGGTAAAAGCAGGTGCCATCATAATTCCAAACCTCAACTTACATTACAAGGTAACAGTGATAAAAACCACATGATATCAGCACAGAAACAGGCAGGTGAATCAATGGAAAAAATAACTGAGATAACGGGACAATTCCAGGCACCTTTGGCCATTTAATTTTTGACAAAGGGGCCAAAACATATGCTGGAGAAAAGGCAGCCTCTTTGACAAATGATACTTGGAAAACTGGTTAGCCATATGGGGGAAAAAAAGAGTCTATATCCATATCTTTTATCGTGCACTAAAGTCAATCCAAGTGAATCAAAGACCTAGATATCAAAACAGAAGTACCAAACCTGCTGGAAGGTAAAATAGGCAAAACCCTTGAAGACATAGGCATAGGCAAGGATAGGCAAAGACTTTCTCAACAAAACTGAACACCACAAAGCAACTAATGAGATTATATCAAAAGTTTCTTTCAGCAAAAGAAATAGTCAGCAGAAAGAACACAGGACAGAAAGAATGAGAAATTTTTCCAGCTACTTCATTGACAGACATTATCTAGAATATACAAAAAAATGAAAAAAAAAAAATAGACTCCAAAAATAAAAAAAAACAATAAAAATGGGCAATTGAAATGAATAGACATTTCTCGGAAGTACCAATGGCCAATAAATACACGAAAAATTTTCAGATTTCTTAGCCATTAAAAATGCAAATCAAAAAACTGAGACCCATCTTACTACAGTAAGAATGGCTATGATTAAGAACAACAACAACATTAACAACAACACCAAAAAACAAGTTTAGGTGAGACTGAGGAAAAAAAGAACTGAACCCTTCTATGTTTTAGTAGGACTGCAAACTGGTACAACCACCATGGAAATCAGTATGAAGAAAACTGAAAGTAGACATTTGATTTGACCCAGATATGCCTTTTCTTGGCATATTATCCAAAGGAATGAAAGACATAACTTTACAGTGATTTATTCACACCCAAATTCATAGCAGCCCAACTCACCAAGAAAAGAATGAAAAATGAAAATGTGACATGCATACCCAATGGAGTACTATTCTACCACGAAGCAATAAACTTGAGTCATTAAA
Organism: Ctenodactylus gundi; assembly: GCA_004027205.1. Taxonomy (NCBI): domain Eukaryota; kingdom Metazoa; phylum Chordata; class Mammalia; order Rodentia; family Ctenodactylidae; genus Ctenodactylus; species Ctenodactylus gundi. The sequence goes on from PVKB01006005.1 coordinate 2,386, forward strand.
AAAAAGGATGCACCTTGAGACGATTATGTTCAGATAATGAATCAGTCACAGAGGGCTGAATGCTGTATCGTTTCTCTAATCTGCAAAACTCAAAGTATAAATGAATAAAAGAACAAAATAAAAGAGCAATAGTAGGAGATGGGGTGGTAGATTTTTACGGACCGGGAAGAGGATGTGGAGAAACGGGACGTAAAGGTTGGGAAGGAGAAAGGGAAGAAAGATTACTAAGTAACCTGTATATGCATAGTAACCCAGACTGTAATTATTATGTATCACAAATGCATACAAATACAAAGAATAAGTTTTCAAAAATAAAAAAGTTCTTACTTGAGAAGATATCAACAGTTTTTTCTCAAAGAAGTACTCTGCAGAGGACTTTTGCAGCTATATACTATTCCTTATTATGGAATAAAATGTAATTATCTTAAAATTTTTGTTAGGTGTTAGGCAAAGTAAATTTTATAAAAATATTTATAAAATATTGTTAATATATTATAATACATAATTATACTATTTTATAAGACATAATATCAATGGGTTTTATCATGTTCCATTACAATCATGTTACTCTATTTTGTGTTTTAATAAAATAACACATACATTCTCCAAATACTTGAAAAACATCGCCTAGGTCAGTAACAGAACATTTGCCTAGCACATAGAATATCCTGTGTTCAACCTCTGGCACTACATATGCACACACGTACCTCGTAACAAGAGAATAACTCACCATAAAGCTTAATGTATATGAATACATGCACACATATTTATACATATCCAATATACGTGCAAATATGTGTGTGTGTGTGTGTGTGTGTGTGTGTGTGTGTGTGTGTATAGTTGGATAATTTTTATGTTCATTTCCAAATTCATCAATTTAAATATAAGTCCAGGGGGCTCTGTCTAAAGAGTGATTGGGAATTAGTTAAGTAGTATACGTAAGAAAGAACCATCTTCAAAATATATGCCGACAAATAATATTGTTCCGCTCCTGCAACATAAACTTCACATGAACATTTCTCCAAGTTTTTGGTAAGTCTAACAGGACTTTATAAAATATTAGTATAGGATTTATAGGATGTTAATTTGAAACAGAGACCAAATCAGGCAAGAGAGTAGTCTCTCTGTTTCCACTGCAGAGATAAAATCTTATTTCTCTCTTATCAAATTATCTAAATCATATCATACAGGGGCAAGGACCTCTGTTTGGGATGGTGGCAAATTCCTCTTAGAGGTGGAAAGGATATTGATTTTGTAAGGCATAGACCTCTTTATTCAGTACTCTTTCTTAAGTCTAGGATATCCCAAATTCTCTCAGTGGTAGTATTACTTAATAGTGATACTGATCTTTTCAGTTAGCAGACATATTTCATGTTAATGGTTTTATTGTTTTCTGATGAATCAAATCCTTTTTGGCTTGAAATGGCACATTAGAAATCTATGCATAATTTCAGATTGATGTACTGTTACTAATAATGTCAGATGAATTTCTAAAATTCACCTCTTTTCAGGAGATTTACCACAGGAATATTTACTTAACTCCTAAGCACTCACTTTTTTTCTTATGGGTAGTATCTTTTTCCTTAGCTAAATAAATGCATGCAAGTGCACTCTGCAGGTAAATGATAGAAACTTGAAAGAAATGTATGTTAAAGAGTATTTTATTATTAATATATGGTATTTCTCAACGAATTTTGGAAATACCTTCTGCATGAATGTATACTCCTAAAAATGGGTTTATATGTGAATTATGTGTAGTTATATTCTATTAAATGCTAAGATAAGTTCCATGTAAAACTCCTGGAATTTGAAAGGATTGCATAGGGAATCGGCTCTAGCTGGGAATTTGATCTTAATTCTAAAAGATTAAAACGGTGAAAACTGACAGACTTGTATTTTTATTATGACATTGTTATTTTCTGGCATGGAAAATATACTTTGTATGAATTATACAAATATTCCAAAGGAAGTAAACATGGGAAAACAGAATATCTATCCTACTATTTACTTCACATAAAAAAATCACATAATGGCAAATATTCTCTACATTTCATCTAATATGTTATGGAATTGATATGCATAAAAGAAAATTTCAAAAACATATCAAAATTTTGCTACCAAATTTAAGCTTGCCTAACTAAATTATAGCATATAGATTGTTTCCCATACAAGTCTATTTTTAAAATATGTTGCGTAAATGGACCATTTCCTTAAAAAGGAGAGCACAAAAGAAGCAAAAGTAATAAAGCAATTCTTTCCCCACTCCAAGAACAATAATAAAAACATTGTTAATAATTTTCTTTCCAAGTTAGCTGAAGAAAAGAATGTCAATGAGCCAATTAATAGAAGAAATTAAATGTATAGACAGCAGCCAACCATAAGACTGTGAGCATTTCTAGGCTTTAGTAAAATATGAAAATGGATACCAAAAAGTCAGGAGTGGAGAAACTCTATGAAAGTTCCTATTTTCCCAGATTCCTTAATTTATTCTGACAGTATGAATCTCTACCCTGTGAGACTGGCTCTTTCTCTCAACATAACTTGTCCTACTTAAATCATAACACAGTTTACAAAAGACTTCCACCAAATGAGCATGTTTTATTGGCATATTAGCACAACTTGATATAGAAGAGATTTCTATTTAAAATGAAAAAGATGAAATGACCATTGGCCCTGTTAAGGAAATCTGAAATCCAACCAGGTTACAATGAAGAGGAATTTAAGAGGCTGTATTTCTGTCCAATACAAAATATAATCTAAGACATCTACAAAATCCAAGGAGGACTGGCAGAAAGATGGATTATTAAAGGGTTCTCACACCAGAAGACCTCACAAACATTATTTATACTCTCCATGCCCCTCTTGTCACCTTGACAAGATACATATGTGCACAAAATGCTCAATTTCATTGTAAACCTTAAATTTTGCGCTTATATGTATCAATAAAATGGGGGGAAATGAAAGAAAAAAATAGTACCTATTTGGCAATTTAACAATCAGGCATGTACTAGAGAAAATCAGGACATGGCAAGCCACCCCACAGCCATGCCTGCGGGGCATTGCAGCCAAGTAGTGGAGGGGACTGGAGCTCCTCTGAGCTCATCCCATAGGGCAGAGGCCAATCAGTCTGCACTCAGCTGCTACCTGCTCCTTCCAAGCCTCTTGTAAACAAGTGCAAAGCTTTATTTTGTCTTAAACATCCAATAGAAGGTCTGGTGTGTATGAGAGAGAGAAGTGCAACTTGGTAGGTAGCAATTCTCCACCCCCAGTTACATAACCATACTGTGTGTACTTTGTATGTATTTTATAGCTGATTTTTTATTTTACTGTGCACCACTAACCATTGTAACTCCATGATATAAATGAAAGTAATTCTTTAGGTCTTGACTTACTGTTTTCACTGAAAAATCTCCTACACAAAAACCTGTAATTTTTATTAATAGTATGATTGGTTTCAGAATCTTCTACAAGACTTAAAGTTCAGAAAATTAGCTTTTCTCTGTTTTACCATTGTGGGTTAGAGAGGGATACACAGGCTTCAGAGAACAATGTATGCCAGATGGCTTACAAGAACATATACAGTTTTTCTTATTTTCAGGTATAAGGAGTAGTATGTTAGGATTTGTTTTAAATTTTATTTGGATTAATTCACACTTAGCTAAAATGGAGCACTTTGCTGAATGTTTGACCCAATAGGACAATCTTTATCACATAATGGCATCTCCAAAACTAGGTAATTTTCACTCATTTTTTTCACTCATTTTCTTTGACTCAATCCACACCTATTTGACTTCCTTACAGAACACAGTACAGGACATATGAGCTGGAAACATGTAAACTGCAGACTCTGTCCTCATCCAGTTCATCCAGTTGACTAAGAACACCTGTGAACAAAATAGAACACCAAAGTTCATACATGCAGTTGTCTGATGCGTGTTCTGAGACAGGTGCAGAGACAAAAACCAAAGTTTTCCCCTGAACTGATACCAAGGAATGACTGCAGTGAATGTGAAATTTTGGAAGATCTGTTTCTAAAAATATAAAACCCAATTCTCCATTTTTTCAGATATACTGTAAGATGATATTTTTGTGTCTGCTTTGAATTTAGGTGTGGCCATGTATCTGTTTTCATCAGTGAAATGTGTAATGTACGGGTTTCCACTTCCAGGTAATTGTTTTGGAGCCAGTGACTGGTTCGCTGTGAGTTATAGCATTGGAGATACCCAGATTCAGACATGATGGTACCTACCTGGGCTCGTGAGAGCCTACCATCAGGAGAACCCCTAGCTGATCCATTTGGGTAGAGACTTTTTATTACGGTTAATAAAAAGAGAGAAGTTTGGTGAGATACAGTATTTGTGAAAGAGGATTTAAAAAATGAGAAAGCATTGACTCAGTAATAAACACAATGAAGACTAGCAAGGGAAGACGCCAGACAATGACCGAAAGGCAAGCTTAAAAGAGAATATCTTAAGTCTTGCTAAGGAGATTTGTATTTCTGAAACACTTTGAGCAGAGAAGTAGCATGATGGGTTTTATGTGTTCTTAAAATTGTGGTTCTGGATGCAAGAACAGGACATGAGTTGACATGTGAATTATAGTTGTATGCTGCCGCTATCCAAGCACAAGAGAGCCTCCCAGCCGAGTTGTCAACGTGATTGGTAAGAAGGGTTAGACAAAGCAAGATGAAATGTTCGTGACTGTATGCAGGGTGAGGATGTGGGAAATGAGGATTCCCAGAGTTGGTATAGGCTCTGGAATAGGTGGGTGGGGAAAAGTCAGGTCCATCACAGAAGTGGGGAGGGGAAGCGAAGAACCAAGTTGTGAAGACGGTGCACATGCTACCCTGGGGCAGAGGTTGGGTGTTGGAGTAGAGAGCACAGTGGGTGTACAGACATGGGCGAAGCGTGAACTCTTGCATATCGTTATATTGTTGAACTGTAGAAATAATGAAACTTTCATCAAAGACAAGAATAGCTTTTTAAGGACGAAAACTTGGAGTAAGTAGATTAGCCTTTTCAGAAGTGACTAAAACAGCAGAAATCCTGTATGCCAATCAATACATCCATGTTTGATTTTTATTAGCAGAATAACTTTTCATTGAAATATCAATAAAACAATAATTTTTAATTTTGAAATCAAGAGATAAAATACAATATACAATAGAAATAAAAGTACCTTTTAAGCATATTATAGGTTATCTTCTATTACAAATTATTGATCGATTATACAGAAGTTAGTTTGAAGCTATGTGTTGAGCAAATGCCAGTTTGTATACATAGACTAGTAAATGCATAAAGTAAATTGTGATTGCTGTTTTACGTGGTGGCTGCATGGTGATTAGAGAGGGACAGCAAAGGCCCTGACGCTATACAAGTAAATAGAGTAGTGTGGCTGCAGTATTTTAGGGAAGGTCGCCTCAAGGAAACACACACATTTAACTATGATTGATGGGGACTCTCCATTTTACTCTTGGACAAATTGGTGCTTTCACCTTGGACAGCAGCTTGGAACAGGGAGAACTCGCTAAGAAGTAGGTTGCCTCACTATCAGGATGTGCCCATAACAAGCACACATAAGTTATCAGAAAATAGGCTTTTGGAGCTGAATGCGGTGGTGCATGCCTGAAATTGTAGGACTCAGGAGGATACATACATATATATATATATATATATATATATATATATATATATATATATATATATATATATATGGTGTGTGTGTGTGTGTATTTGTATGTATACGATTCTTGTCTATCATGCTTTCTAGTCATTGTCATGAGTTTAGCTGGAACAAAATATATATGAACAAACAAATTGCTTATCAACAAAAATTTAGACCAAACCAGAAAGAGAAATGTTTTTTTTTTCTGCAACAAAAGTGTTTTTGCTCCATTTACTTCTTAAATATACACTACTCATATTTTTTTCTATTTATTTCCATTTTTTTTCTGATACTGAAGATTGAGCCCAGTTCTCCAAACTGAGCTGTATCTCTGGCCCCTTTATTTTTTTGTTTTAGAGCATGGTCTTGCTAAATTGCCCAAACTGAAATTTGCAATTCTTTGGTCTCACCTTCTCAAAAGCTAGGAATGCAAGTGTGTGACACCATAGCCAATGTCACATTCTTTTCTTTTTAGATTTATTTTATGAGGTGTAATTAGATATAATTCCCTCCAAAGCCATGCTCTTCACAAATCTTTAAAAGAGAAATCAGATTACTATCAACTTCATAGCAAGTGTTTATTCTCCATTGTAATCTTATTACTTAAAGATGAGGTTCTTGTGCTGTGCTTTGGATCAGGAGTGTTTCCCAGAATCCTCTTGTGGTGGGATACCTATGGGCCGTGTGCTGTTCTGAGGTGAGACCTGGCTGGAAGGGAAGGATGCCTGGGGCTAAACCCAGAAGGGGAAGATCACTGAGGCTTGACCTGGAAGAATATAGGCTACTTCCATACTTCCTCCTTGTCTTGGCTTCCTGTTTGCTATGCCATAAGGAGCTGCCTTCACCTCTAGCATGTGTTGCCAGGGCCCATGAAAAACTGTGAGCTAAAATAAACTTTTCTTCCCTTAGTTGAGTATGTTATTCTGTCACAGTAATTAAAAGCTGATTACATCACCCTGTTACTGAGACAAATTGTAAAATATATATAAAACCAGCATTGACTTAATGCCACATTATTTGGTAAATTTTTGACTAAATTCACAGTACCTCTACTTCATTCCTGGAGATAAAAAGGCACATATTTCATCCACATGGTAGCTATCATTAGAATATACAGTTTCATTACTTTTCTCCCTGTACATGCTTATCTATACATATTTTTGAGAGTTTTAACTGACTTAAGTGTAATGTTTTGTGTTTGAAGGTGATATTATAACAAAATGCTTTTAGTATATTCCTAATAGCATTTAAAAAACCTTCTTGTGTCTGATCAAAGCTGTGAAAGGGAGTGTCTCATTCTTTGTTCACAACTGCTTTAAAAAAACATTACTAATAAATGATTCATTTACCATAAAATGCACTCTAAGTTTTCAATTTAGTGGGTTTTTTTTTTTTTAAATCATAGTAACCATATTCATCACCTAATTTTAGAATGCATCAATTCTTTTGAAAAGAAAAAAATTTTTCAAATTTATTGGCAGTTAATATCCTTCTTTCTCCACCCCTTGGTAATAACTAACATACCTTCCACCTCCGTGGATTTGCCCATTATGAACAGGGAACGGGCATGCTGTATTTATTTTCTGTGGTATTTATCATTTAATGCCATGACTTCAAGGTCCGTCCTTATTATAACACATGTTACTGCTTTATGTCTTTTCAATGATGAACATATACAGATATAATTCATTTTTTCGAACCATTAATTAGTTGATGAATTATTTCAAAAATTTGGCTATTATGGATACCACTGTGGCGAACACATGCCCAACTTGGGGTATATGAAGATAGATTTTCTTTTCTCTCCGATAATATGCATAATAGAATTAGTCTCCTATAGCTCCAGGATCACGTCCCTATGACCCAACTAACCATACCCAAAAGTGCAGTTTACTGATCACCGAAAGCCAATCAAGTGTACATCGGAGATTGAGAGTCACAATTATGTTTTTCATTTTAAAGTTGTCCTTTGTAACAAAGTGTTTTAAATTTGGTAAGTTTGTTCTTGTCATTGTCATTGTCATCATCATCGTTGTTGTTTTTATCATGCATATTTTTATCCTGGTATCTAAGAAGCCATGGCCTCCCTCATGTCACTGACAATTATTACCGAGTTTTCCTACAGCTACAGTTTAAGATAATGGTAGGCCTAATTCTTTAGGATATGAACACTGAATTGATTCACACTACTCTGTGTAAGAAAGATTATTCCTTCCTCATGAATGTTCCAGACATTCTTTTTAAAGATAGACTACATAATTGATTTTGACTAATTTTAGGCAAAATTTTAATCAATTTGTTCTTGACTAATTTTTGGCAAAGCATTTTTAAATGGTTTTTTATTTAATAATTTCAGCTCTAAAATTATTATACTTACGAATTGCTTTATTTTTAGGTGCTAATAATTTTATTAACTTCCTATTTTTCTTCTTCAGGGTAGTCAAAGTTCTAACAAATTCTGCTCATCTGTTTGAAAAATGTGTTCTTGTTTCGTTGCTTCTCTGGTATCGTTCTTTTTTTCTCCTGTAATCTTTACACCTTCCCATATTGTATTTTGTTTCTGTAGAGTTCGTTCTTGTTTAGCATCTCAAAGAAAGACTGGTTCAAATGTGTACTTTTCATCTTCTTAAATACCGGAAGATATAGCTGTCCATTCCTCTAAAAACTATATCAGCAGTATCTTAGGACTTAGAGTCAGCTGTGTGTGTGTGTGTGTGTGTGTGTTTGTGTGTGTGTGTGTGTATTTGATTCATTACAAAGTATTTTCTAACTTTTACACATTTTATAGGAGAATATTTTTTATGTCACTGAGTGTTCTAAATTTCCTGTGTTACTGATACCTAATTCCACTTCATTGTTGCTTCGAAAACATACTTTGAATAACTTCAATAACTTTCAGGTTATTGTGGCTTGTTTTATGAACTAACGAACATTACTGCAGCATAATCCAAGCGCACTGGAGAGTAATATATGTTCTGCTTTTATCGTGTAGATAGTTTTAAAGATGTCTATTAGGTCTAATAGAGATCTCATGCCTTGTAATTCTACTAGTTTTTTTTTTTTTTAACCAGGATCTTGAAACATTCAACTACTTTTCTTGAGTGTCCATTTTGTTCGTCTGATTTTGTAAGACTTTACTTCATTGCATTTGAGTTTTTGTTGCTATAAGTGTAGTGTGTAACAGACAATCTTCCTGATGGGTTGGCTACTTTTTAATTATAAAATGTCCTTCTTTATCTCTAATAGCATGATTGCTTTAAGCTCTATTCTAGCTATTATTTGTAGAGCCACACCGTATTTTCCCCCATTATTTTATTTGCAATGTACTTGTGCCTTTGGGTCTAAAATGTGTCTCTTGTAAAAAGAAAATTATTGGGTCACACTTTTGTTCACATTCTCTGCTTTTTATATATGTGTGATCCATTTTATATTCAATGGTATTAGTAATAATAGGAAAACTCTGCCCCTTTCTGATTATTTTCCAAATAGCCTCTTTTCATTTTTTTCCTACATTGTCCCTTTTGTGAAAATATATATATTTTGAGTTAGCATTTTAGTTAATAATTTTTATTATATTGCATTTTAAAACTGATTTCCTTCTTAGTGCTTCCTCCTCAAAAGGTGATGTTTTTTACTCCAACTATCCTGTTTGGGTTAATATCAACTAAATTTTAATATTCAAAAAGTTCACTCAAGAAAACTTTTGTATTTTGTGCTATTATTGCAAAAATTACAAGTCATTGTCTCTAAGCTAATCAACATAGCTTTATTGCTATTTCTTTATATTGTTCCAGTTTTAATTCTGATACTATGTGTTAAAAACAAAATTATATTTACACTAGTTTTCATTTACATGCAATTGCTTCTTTCAGATTCTTAATTTATTTTAGATTCAATTAATGTTCTAATACCCATTCATTTAATATGAAAACCATCTTTAATATTTTGTCTAGAGCATATGTGCTAGTAACCTTTACTCTTAAAAATATAAATCATGGAGGGTCTTTTATTTTCTTTATTCTATAATCACAGCTCGACTGGATATAGAATTATTGGTTGATGTGATTCTTCTCCCAGTACTTAGACTCTGTTCCCCTGGTGTCGTTTTGTTCTTCATGGTTTTCACCACGAAGTTCTTTTTCATTCTTGTTGGGACTTCCTTGTAAATAGTAAGTTATTTTTTAAAATTTCATGTCCTTTTCTTTTTCTTTTATTTTGCTTCAATATCTTGATTTTGATTTAGTTGCATACAAATTTTCTTGAGTTTGTTTTGCTCAGGTTTGGTGAAGCAATAGGCTTTTATCACATCAAATTGTATATGTAAAATATAAAAATATACAAAATATGTATAAATGTGTAAACATATTTATATAATTTTCCTTTAGTTCTTTTTATCCCCACATTTTATTGATATATATACGTGCAAAATTCAAGGTTTACAAATGAGGTTGAGCATTTTGTGCACATACGTATCTTGCCTAGGTGACAAGTGCTTTCCCACTCTTCTTTTGTCCCTTCCCCTCCCCTCCCCTCCATCTTCCTTCCCCCACCCTACTCCCCTCTTTCCCTTTGTCTTTCATCTTAAGTTCCAAAGGAGTTGTGATCTGTGTCTCTCATAACAAAGAGACCATTCCATGTTTCATCTTCTGCTTCTGACTCACTTCACTAAGCATGATGTTCCCAACTTTCTTCCATTTGCCTGAAAAAGCCTCCATGCTGTTGGACTTTATTGATGCATAGTATTTATTCCATTGTGTATAAATACCACAGTTTGTGTATCCACTGGTCTGTTGATGGGTATTTTGGTGACTTCTATATTTTAGCTATTGTTAGTTGTGCTGCTATAAACATGGGTATACATATATCTCTGCTACGTGTTGTTTTGGCCTCTTTTGGATATATTCCCAGGAGGGATGTCGCTGGAGTGAAGGGGACACCTAAAACTCATAGAAGCCATATATGCTAAGCCTACTGCAAATATCACAGTAAATGGAGAAAAGTTGAAACCGTTCCCTCTCAAATCAGGGACAAGACAAGGCTGCCCACTATCATCACTCTTATTCAACATAGTCTTTGAAACACTGGCCATAGCAATCAGACAAGAAAATGAAACAAGGGGAATCTACATCAGAAAGGAGGAGGTCAAACTCTCCTTATTTGCAGAGGATACGATTATCTACATGGAAGACCCTAAAAAACTCCATTACAAAACTCCTAGAAATAATTTTAAAAAAAATTAGCCAAGTCACAGGCTACAAAATTAACACTAAAAAATCAATAGCTTTTCTCTACACTAACAATGAACTTACTGAGCAAGAACTCAGAAAAACAATTCCATTCTCAATAGCTCAGCAAAAAATTAAATACCTAGGAGTATACCTAACCAAGGACGTGAAGTGCCTATATAAAGAAAACTACATTACACTGAATAAAGAAATTATAGGAGACACTAGGAAATGGAAAAGCATCCCCTGCTCTTGGATAGGCAAAATAAATATAGTCAAAATGACTATACTACCTAAACTGATATATAGATTCAATGCAATTCCTATCAAAATACCTACATGTTTCTTCAAAGAACTTGAAACAACAATTCTTCAATTCAAAGAACTTGAAACAACAATTCTTCAATTCATATGAAACCAAAAGAGACCAAGAATAACGAAAGCAATCCTGTGCGACAAGACCAAAGCAGGAGGTATTACAGTTCCAGACATCAAGCTATACTATAAAGCCATAGTTGTAAAAACAATTTGGTACTGGCACAAAAACAGACAGATAGACCAGTGGAACAGAATTGAAGATGCAGAGACAAACCAACTACCCTCAATTACTTAATCTCCTGTAGTTCTTTGAGCGTATTTTCAGTAGCCTATTTTAAATCTTATACTCCTAATTTTAATATATCGACTTCTTTAGGGTCAGATCTTGTTGAATTTTATGTATTTTTTTCTTTCTATATCTTTGATCAGAAATTGGATATTTAAGGAATATTTTAAAATTCATTTTATCTGTCTTTCCAAAGCTTATTGTTTCTGCTGACACTGGTTAACTTTTGTGAGAAAATTGTATCAAGGTCTCATTTTTCTAAATCCATACTCAAGTGTGGCTACCAAGTTGTTCTGTCTGTTAGCTATGTGGCCAGCTAGTAATGCGCACAGATTCACTTTGTGTTCTTAAACCACTAAGCCTGCCAGTTCTTTACTTAGGGACTCCACGGGGATAAGCTGGATTGCACTTCAGCCTTCTAGTGGCATACAACACTGCTTAGCCTTCACCTTCTGTCAAGCAGTTACAAGATCATTCAAAGGTGCAATATTAGGGCTTCCCCAGGTCATCCCCGGGCTCTATCCTAGTGCATGTAGCCTTTTACATCCATAAGAAAATAGATATTTTCAGCAGCCCTAACAGATATTTTACTCCCCAATTTTCCCTTTTTTGCATATTCAGCAAGCTTATTTGCCCAATGGTATCAACATCTTAGGCACGTATTTAGCAGTTGCTTTTGAGCAGTTTCCAGTAAGCCCTAGAGATTGAGCTCTTCCCACAGCTAGGACAGATATGGACAAACACCATGTGTGATGCTTTCCAAGGTAGCTGCCAGAAAGGCCAAAGTATCAGCAACCATTTCAGGATGAGAGTGTTCTGGAATAGTACAAAGCCCATGTGTTTTCTCCAGTGAGCACTTAAATGCCGTGATGCACAGGATCTTCATTACGAGGCTGCTAGATTTCAAAGCCAGCACAGAGCTGCAGCGATGATGATGCAACTGCAGTGAGTTGAAACACCACAGACTCACTCGCCTGCCGTTCTCAGCCATTTTCCCCTTTGAATAAATGCTCTTCAAATTCTTCCAAGTTTCTGGTTAACATCTAGATCTCTGAAAAAGTTAATTTTGACAAATTTTGCCAGCATACTCATTGCTTTTAAGAATGAGCAAAATTCTGATGCACCTCTAATCTAGAAGTATTTTTTTTTTCTGTTGACCACTACTGATAGGAAGTGGAGAACTGTTTTTCCATCCGTTGACACTGGTTACCCTCTCTTTCTTCTTCTGAAGTATTTTAAGTTCTATGGACAAGTGCTTCAGGCTTATTTTCTTTATGCTCTGTACAACATGTTAAAATATGCAAGTAAAATCCAAACTTATATTGTAGCTTGTTTCTACCTTAACTTATTTTTAATAGTGATTTATTAGAAAGGCCACCTTAAAAGTTATTAGAAAGTGTAAGCCTTTATGAATACTGGAACAAATATTTACTGATACTTTCCCCTCTTCCCAAGGGAAATTTTTCTCATTCTCACTGATAATAACACAATACATTAAATTATAGACAAATGTTATTGTTCATTACTATGATCAATAAAACTAAGAAACAATATAAATTTTATAATTGAATAGATGGCTGCAATAAATAAAACATTCTCTGATATATTCCCTTAGCAATGAACACATTCTGTATAATCATTTGCGTATAATTTATTAAGTTAAGTTTAGAGAATTCATTCTTGTGGAAGCTCTTATTTTGAGATTTTTTTACCTGACCTAACAAGCTAACTAAAAAATTCAAAGCTATGTGAAAAATACTACAGAATTCTCAGTGGTTTTATTTTTTTCTTTTAGTTAAGTGGACTTACTGGTCTTACAGTTTGCTCTTTATCTAGATTGGAAGATACTTTAAAGTGGATTTATATATTTCCTCTGATTTTCCATGATGCTATTTATCTTTGAAAACAAAAATAGTCAAGATAAAATATAAAACATGAAATGTATACATTCACCCTACAAAGTTAGATAGGCTTATATTTGAATCTGTGCTTCATAGTGATAAATTAGCTTTAGTTGAATTAATCAAAGCACCTAAATATTTGCCACTATTTGAATCCTATGTCTCCAATTTTAGAAAGTTTCCCTACAAGAAGATGGTAGTGATTAAATTAACATATGGGTAACATTGAATATGTAGGCATGTATCTTAGGTATTTATTGCCTCCCTTAACTGGGGCATAAGAACCCCAGGAAACGGTACATTAAACAAAAGGGAAAGACTGATTTTGTTGGTTGAAGCTACAACTTGAAATAATCCCTACTAAAAATGATCAGAAGGCATCCTGTTCAAAGATTATGAATTTTGAATTTCCTTTAAATATTTTAGCCAATCAGTTATTGGTTCACATATTAATTGAGGATCTTAGGTTATTTTTACAGCTATAACAAATTTCATACACATTCTGGCATAAAAATCAAGTATTGCATACTTACTTTGAGAAGACACTGTCGCTGCATTCAGTGAGGTTCTCACAGTAAAGGAAAGGGGGGGAGGGGTGCTGCGTTCACTCCCATGATAGTACCTAGGAAATACCAGAGATCCCCTCAGCCCCCATTATGAAAAGCTAAAATCATTATACAATACTGTTTGTATGTAAGATGAATAATAGACTAATGGAAAATAATGGCAGGATGACACAGAGTATGGTCCCAGGAAGCCTTAGGCAGAGGCGGCCTTCCGTTAAACTGTGAAAATGGAAAGTAAAAGCATTGAAACGTTGAGCTAGCACATTCCAGATATAAGAAACTCAATGGAATTATGAGGTCTCACAAGTGGAAATCTTTGTGTATTCAGGAAACAGCAAGGAGGACAGAGGCATTGGAGCGTAGCAAACCAATGGGTAAGCCATGTGAAAAGTTCGGAGTTGGGCAGGAGCCAGATAGGCAGGGTGTAGAAACCAAAGGAGTTTGAATTTTCTCCTAAATGCAGAGAGAAAACGGGCATGACTTGATCTGATTTACGTCCTGTAAAGATGATTCTGGCTGCACTGTTGAGAACGGATTGGAAAAGGCCAAATCTACATGCTGAGGGACGTAACCACAAGCCCCACCGCCGCCTCAGGAGTGCTGTGAGGGATGGAAAAAAAGAACGCTTGGCCAAGTTCCTGTCATATGGTGGCACAGAAGCTTGTGACCTAATATGAGCCCCCCAAGGGTCTTTGATCAGCAGATGGTGAGGAGACCACCTTTTCTCCTTCCACCGCCTGCTTGGTCTCTGCACAGCAGCTGCCCAGAGCCTGTACCAGCATGTGGGCTGCGCAAAGGATGGGGCCTACGTAGCGACGCCGCTGTGCCGTGCTCCAGGGACCCCACCTAAAAGTGATCATTTTCATAAACAAGATAGAGTTTCCTGTTCGGCATGTGAGGTAATTCGAGTGTAAGAACGCTCCTGGTGTGAAATATTCAATGTGTAGCAACAGTTAATGTTGGCTACCATGGACATCGCTTCCTATGCAGCTTCTAATTAGTCTTGGTCTCCCATTTATATTTGACACATTTAGTTAGTGCCAAGTATCTTGTGTACAGAGATATTGTCTGTGACGGATTATAACACCTTAATGCCTGTTGATCACCAAAAAAAAAAAAAAACCTAAATCAATTGATCAATTACAACGATCTTTACCTCCCAGCAGCATTCTTTAATTAACACACTAACGGATTTCAGATCTAGACTTTTGTTGTCACATTATGCTGCCGTAGGAACTGTAACAAATTAGGAAGCAAAGAGTAGAATGAATTTAGCCTTCAAGAGACAAGATATTGACGTGCTGAGCTCACATGAATGAAGGACAATGATAGCTCAGTAATTAGGACAGGACCTCTGTTTTGCATTTATCATTTTGAAGGGTAAGAAAACGGACTCAGTTAAGAAAAATAAATTATAAAATAGAATCCGGTTGCAAAAAATCCCTAACTCTTATTGCACAGTTGGAAGACAGTAAGAAAATAAACTATTATAATTTCTTCTGTATTTTTGTTGACAAAAAAGGACAGAATTGTCAATCCTGTCAAGTGCCACACATTTATTTAAGAGCTCTTGGTTTCTTTTTAATTCTGCTGTTTTGGTTTTGGTGTTTGGTTTACTTGGATTTTATTTTTAGAGATTTGACATAGCTTTGTCAAGGCTGTTTGGGAATGCTTGAAGCTTTCCCATATGTTGTTAGAAGGCACCACAGTGACAAGAGGTAGGCTGGAACTGTAGCTCTGTACTTGGCTTGTGTATGTGTGTGTGTGTGTGTGTGTGTGTTCAAATTTGTATGTAATCACTATTATCACCACTATTCAGGAGTGTGTAGGAAATGGTACAAACTTAAAAACACAAGGTTGGACACAGAGGTAACTTGGAACTAGCCTTTGTTTTTAAAAGCAAACAAACAAAAATCATGAAGTTATAGAACACAGAGATCTTATCTTAAAGAGTCGCCCTTCATTTCCTAAGCCTTTACTGTAGATTCACCACAGAAGTGTCATAGTACAGCTTAGTGAACTCCGGAGGGAGTAGATCTGAAAAAGATGCACAGGCCTACATTCTTCTCCTGAGCACGATCCTTTCTGATCTAGGTAAATCTTTGGTGTTTGGGTTGAGTAATTCCTCACACGCCCCTGTACTTTGTCTGGCTTTGCTTACAGAAGCTTTTATTGTTATTAATATTTAACATTGAAGCCCAACAGTGCACTAGGTAATGAATCCAACGTTGAGCTAGTTCTGGTCTTTGTCCAACTGGATAGTTTCCAGCTATACAACTAGACAATAAGATTTGTTCTTTTTAAATACAAGTGTAACCCAGACAATGAGGAAGAAAAAAATAAGTAATCATTGAAGTTCACTGACTTTTGACATATTCCGTATGAAATCTCCTTATAATCCTTGACAATGGGGTAGTTTTCTAAGAAAGATAGGATTCTCCAACTTCGATGTTTCTTCTGAGCTGCTTATACTTTAAAGATTTATTTTGGAGTGACTAATGAGCTGAAAGTTATTAGAGGTTTAATAAATTGCTCAAGTCAAGTTAAAGAAGTTATTATTGATTTCATCAGAAATGGCCGTTATGCTCTCAAATTTCTTATGATTAAAACTGTAGTCTTTAAATTTCTTAAAATATTTCATAAAGATAAACTAACAAAAACTAAAGCAAACAGAAGTCAGTACTAAAGTGATATCACTCTGCTTTTTTTTCAAATACTCTTCCTCAAGGCAGAAATGATATGGCTGCTAAGACTTCGGAAGACAGTTCACCACTTGCCCTCCACCTTTGTGAAAGGATTGATTTACATCCTGCCTCTTTCCAATTTGCTTCTAATTGATATATCCTTGGAAGAGAATAATCCATTAGTAGCCACAAGTGTGGTTTTAAGGGAAGTAAGCTGCGGAAATCATTAAACTAACTAACAAACAAAATGGAATATGTTTTATTTACATATAATCACCTTAAAATACAGGATGAAAATGTCAGTATAATGTCACGTTTTATCCCAGTAGGCTACTGATACTTTGTGTGTTTCCTCGAGGTAGTATGTGTTTTAGAATTTTCTAGGCAACTCTTTAGAAATTCCTTAAAGTTTTGCATCTAAAAACAACTATTTCCAATGATACTTTTCTTGTTTTTTTCTGGTACATTTTTAAGGACTCTGTTCCTTTTCTTCTCAGAGTGACCCTCTCAGAGACAAGGCAGTGTTTTTACCTTGCTCATCTGGGGATGTTTTGGCAAGCAGGATGGGTACAAAGTCAAGTCATCTGTTTATCTTTTATATGGAAGTTTGCAATTATTTTTGAGTAGACACCTACTTTAGACAATTTAATATCTTCCTTCCATTAGTTTTGTTTGAAGTTGATAAAGTACAGTATAAGCAAGCAAATTAGAAAGCAATTTTGTAAAGCAGTGTAAGGAAATTATGTATAGAACACCTTTGGGTGAATTAGGTAATTATGTAGAATAACCCTTTTCAATATCCCAGGGATCATTTAAAAACTATCACTTAAAATGTTAATTATAGAATTATTATGCAAAACACTAAAGAGTCAAAGGTTAAAAATGTTTAGACAATATAAAATTTACTCAACAAGAAAAACAAATTTCTCCTGAGTTGTGTGTTCCTCTTCCTTTTGACATTCATTTTTTTCAAAACTAGTCATATTAAGTACACAATCTTGTTATAGCTTTCTTACCTACTACAAAATGCATTTTCCATAATATTAAATGTCCTTATGACAATATTTTGTATCTTTATATTTAAGCCAAATTGTATCAAACTAATTTTCCATTGATTATCATATTCTTGGAATTATTCTTCATCATAAACCATATAGTGACAGACTTCTTTGTAGCTAGTTCTTCATAGATGTCCTTCACTAATAAAATATTTTAGTAAAGACACTTGCTGTCAGTAATAAGTCACAAAGTCATTAAATACTGCATTTTTATTTTTGGAATAGCAGCTAACAGTTATAAATCAGAAAAACGTTTACCTAAAAATTACATTGGACTAACAAACATTTGGTTTCATAAGTTAATTTCTTTACCACATGATCTCAGTTGCCAACTTTCATTCAAATCATCAGCACATGCATTTGATCAGAGAATAAACATGAACCCTCACCTGACATGTTGCAGGCACTGCTTTCGGATTAAGTAGATGAAGGTCAGAATATGTTAAACAGTTTCTCATTTCATTGAAATATATTTATTTGTGTAGAGCTGAAATAGACTTTCAGAAGCAGAGCAAAAGTAAGGCCTAATTTTGTAGCAATCCGAGCAAGTATACACTAAAATGTATTTTCAGCAATTCCAACAAGTATACATTAAAATGTATTTTCATGTATAATGTGTAAACTCATTATACATTCTAAAATTATTTAGACAATTCAATAATATCTGTGTTACTTTTCATTTGATAACCACTGTTATTAGGCACTAGTGTCCTCATGATGCTTGTTTAATATCCTAATTTAAATAACATGTACAAAATCATGTATGTTGGAATTCTCTATAAAGTAAAAAAGACATATTTATGAATGGAGATTTGAAATGCAAAAACATCTATGTAACAAAGTAGAAAACATAATTTACTATCACTGAGCTATTAAATAGTGAGTGGTAAATCTCCAAAATGATACCCAAGTAATACTCATTTTACGATTTCGCTTGTTATTTTGAATTCCATTTTATGTTCAGGTATTCATTTTATGTGAAAGACCATTCTGATATACACATGTGGCAACACATGTGGAAGTGTCACAATGTAGATCATGGTGACTTTTCACCATATTCTGAATCTGATATATGATATAATAATATCAGAGGCTATTGTTGTTGAACTTTTTTGTAATTTTGCATGGATGTCTGAGCACCAACTGTTTAAAAAAATACTCTTCAAAAAGGTTCAGGTAACTTACTTCCTAAAAAATACTTCAAGTCTCCTAATAAGGATTGCTAGGAGTTTAGAAATATTTTCATGTTCCATGTCCCTAGCATGAGCAATATTTTCACTCTCATATTGATTTCTTCCGATCATTGTTGGGGAGAGCAATGTCAGGTTTCATTTCTTTGAACCAAAATGAAAAATTACATGGCAGAATGGTTCAAATAACATTCGTATGCTGTTGGCTGCTCAAAAGAGGCTCCACACCACACGAATCAACACGTTCCGGTGTTTCCCTCTCCCACACTCTTGTCCAATGACAATGGCCGTATCTATGTCATGCAAGTTTAGTAGCCCTAACAATTACTTTCAAGATGTCATCTATATCCTTACATAGTTAATGAGTAAAAAGTTTTAGGATATGTGCTTTGAAATTTCTTGGGTTTTTTTTTTTTTTTAATTCCTGTATTTTCACCTATAAGTTTTCAATTCTGGATAATCAGGGATTTTAGAACAATGGATCTAAAGTTCTATTCACAAAATAACAATTTTTAATTCCATAATGCTATGGAATGTGAAGGAAAGAGAACTCTTGGGGAATAATCAACACAATTACCTCCTGAAAGGTTTTTGGTTTTTTGAAACTTTTATGGAAATAATATATACTTGAATTCAAAATTTATCCCAAAAAAATCTGTTCCCCTGAAATAAGTCAAAGTCTTTAAGATCACGCCAAACTGCTATTGTCCTGGACACTACTGAGAAGTATAGATTACCTACTCTTGATGCTTCAAAATATTTATTAATTTCATCCAGAACTACAGATAGTCCTACATGTAAAAGTGCACACTCTCTCTCTCTCTCTCTCTCTCTCTCTCTCTCTCTCTCTCTCTCTCTCTCTCTCTCTGTGTGTGTGTGTGTGTGTGTGTGTGTGTGTGTGTGAAAGTGAGCGATAATTTTTCTCCCTATACCATAATTACTGTCATTAAAATAATAACCAAGTATATACTCTATGTTCACTAGTCATGGCTAGATATTGAAGAGAAAATGGCTTCAAAAAGTAGGTTATAGCCATATGAGGTATAAACACCATCATAGCATCCTACAACCTAATTTTACAGAAATGAGCTGAACAGGACAAAAATGACTAATGACGTATGGCAGTTATTAAAGTCCTAAGTACAGTAAATGATGTAAGTAATACTGAGAAAGGGGTAATTCTTAACAGAACTGAAATATTCAAAAATACTCAAGAAATAGTACATGAAAATTTAAGCAAGGATGACTTCAAGAAGATATCAAGGGAAATATTAGTGGGCACTGACAGAAAAAAAAACTAAAAAATAATTACAGCTTGCTATGGTGGCAAAGAGAATTCACTGAGAAAATTTAGAGGGAGACATTATTAGGCTTCATAAAGCGTTTTAGCGAAATTACCAGATTACTCGTCAATGTTACGAGAAGTGCATTATGGGGAGGACTGTTCGGATGTACATTGACAGACATCTCCAGTTAGGAGAACAAAACAGTGAATTTCGTGGGGGCGAGGGGGGGGCATGAGATCATCACTGCAGAGGCAGAAATAAGAACAAAGAAGACGGGCTTGATTTAGGACCTTTGGAAAATGGACAAAAGATAGTTTCACTGAGGAGATAAATTTATCTTAGGAGCAAAAGGAAATTTTCTTTTTTAACATTGATCTTAATGCTTCAATGAAAATGGATTTTGTAAACTCAGAAGATGTTGAAGTTGAAAGTGAGAATTGCTAGAAATGTAGATTTTGATTCTAATTTTTAAAGAATATATGAGTAGTTTCAAGTTGAAATATTTAAGCCTACATGGCTACCAATTGATGTACAAATTCTTTAAATAAATGCTTAGGTATTTCGACAGACTTTTTCATTGCCTATCTGCTTCCAAAACAACAAGAAAGTGATTAAATGTCCCACGGAGGAGGGGTAAGTTTAATGGAGAAGAACCAAAGTCAAAGCTGTTGCCAGCTGAGCTCTGCAAGTAAAAGATGTTGCAGAGCAAGAGGAGAAAACGTGTGCAAGGGAAAAGATGGGGAAGGAAAGGGACAGGGGAAAAATTTTGATAGTGTCCATGCTAAGGGAATATCATTAAGGAATTATTTCTCTCTTTACGTAATAATGAAAGCCAAGTATGATGGACTTCACGTGAGATCATTATACCAAACATAAGAATGCTGAAAAGCAGACTTTATAAGTTTAAGAAGTAACTAGATGAGAAAAAAATTAACCAAAAGAATGATTTATTAATGTTGAAATGTGGCATATTCACTTTTTACAGATTAACTTCTTGGTCCCAACCTCTATGGAGAAAGTAATTACAAAAATTGACAGTCCTAAAAATGTACACTAGATCAATACATGGATCTTAAATATATATGCGTGTGTGTGTGTGTGTATATATATATATATATATTAGTTTATTATTATTAGTTGAAAAGTGCTCTACAGAATACAAAACTAAGCATCTTTTGCCTAAATAATATTCTGATATCTTTTCCAACATTACAAGTTAAATTTAGGATATGACATTACAAACCATAACAAAGATAAGCTTAATTATACTTCCTAATTATCTTGTTAACAGTGATTTAATATTTTTATTATGATGCTAAGTTTGACAGACTGAGCTCTTTTGCAAAATATGAATTCTGGCTCCTCATTACTTTTAATATTTGGGGCTTGTCTACCTAAAACAAAGGCTTGAAAGTTCTTGAGAAATGTATGTAAGGGGATAGTTGAATTTAGTTTAAAAACGTATGATACAGATTTCTATATAGTCTGAGTTGTGATTTTAGGGATGGATTCAATACATCTCTGGAAATACTCCTGTTCACTATGTGTAGAAATAAATCTTCTTTCTTAGCATGAGAAAATTAAGACAAATGTGATTTGTTTGGCTATCCTTTTGAGAGATTATGACTTTAAAATTGCAGCTATTCTGCACAACAGATTTTCAGATAGGTAGAATGCCTCTTGTTCTTTCAGCACATGGGCTGTTATCATCCATTATAACTACTTAAAACACACATGATCATTTGCATCTACAATTCTGTCTACTGAATTCTGTTTGTCATTCTTTTATAAAGTATATTGTATTGGTAATGGTGGGTTAACACAATGGCATTATTTATTAAACTACTTCTTCTGTATGTCACCATTGTAGAAAATATTAAATACTTCTACATTGATAGAAGATGAACTGAACTAAATCAGCTTAAAGTTGTGTCTAATTGCATACTTTCAAAGTATTGTCTAGCATTCTCTTTACTGTAGTCAAAATAAACCTCTGATTTAGCTAATGGAATATTTTAAGTTGCTTTTCATAAGTAAACAGAGAGGATCAATTTAACACACTTTAGACAACTCTAAAAGGTGAAAAACTTCAGGGTTAAATTTGTTTTTCAGATTGTATTCTTTGCCTTGATGCTTAGATTGAATGCTTTGATAAAAACCATACTCCAAGAGTTGACTTTCAGAATGTTAGGATACGTTAACCTTTTTTATGAGTCAATAAAAATAGCAAAGAACAGTATTAGCAGGGCACTATAATTAAAATATCTCATCAAGAAAACAGCTGTGTTCCAAAATTTGGCTTTAAGTCAAAAGAGTTTTAGCAAATTTTGAGAAGGAAGAAAATGTGGAGTAAATTTGCATTTTGCTTTCCAAACTTAGTTTTGATGTCTATTCAGTGGTCTTATACCACCGTATTAAATTGTAAGTGTTAGTTTTTTGGAAATTGAATGAAAAAAGTGTGTGCATGTGTGTGTGTGTGTGTGTGTGTGTGTGTGTGTGTGTGTGTGTGTGTGTATGTACTTTATTCTAACACTATAGTTCGAATGGGATTTGTCTTATTGAGCAAAAGATAGATCCCATTCCCTGCATATTTTTATGCCATTTACCTTTTGAAATCTAGAGTTCATTTCTCTTCTTGAGCCACCCACTGGAATGCGTAGGTACCTTGTCCACTGGTTCTCGGCCAGTCTTTGCCTTTTGCTATGCTCCTCCACTTGTCTCCTTTGCAGGTTGCCTCTCCCTGGTTCTGGGGCAGGAAGGGCACTGGTGGCAGATGGGAGAAATTCAGAAAAGGAGAAATCAGGGTATGTGTCCTCTCTTTGCTGGAGGCAATCATAATAACCAACAGTCTGGCCACTTTGGGGTTGTACCAGCACTAACTATTCTCTCTCTCCATCCTTCTCTGTTGTTCCCTGAAGCTCCACACATGGACAGCAAACTCCCCACATTAAAGTCCATCACTTCTATTTTCTTCTGTGGACCTGACAGACATGTGAGGTTTTATTTCTTCAGTTACCTTTGAGAGATTAGAATGTGGATTTCACAAGCTATTTGGACTGCAAATATTCTGGGTGGGCAGGATTAGCAATTTCTTAATGTGGCCAGTTCAGCTTTTACCAGAGGGCCAGTTTTAAAAACAGAAGGACTGTCTGGAACTAGAGTGGAAAATATTACAAGGCTGGGGAAAACTCTGTTTCACTAGAGAGTAACATAACCTTCCCCACTTCAAATTCTGGCCTTTGATGTGCCTCACTTAAGTTTGCTGTTTTATTTCTCATTTATTGTGACAGAAGGCTGACAGAGAAAAAAAATTCTGAAAACAAATCAAAATTGAAGTAAATATGATCGAGGCATATGATGGAATTAAAAATAAAATTCCACAAAGGCCCAAGTGGTGACTTTTCTGAATATAAATTGCCTACACACTGTTAATGTTGAGCCATGTGTTAGAGGAGATAACTGAGAATTTCCCCTCTAACAATGGCCTCCCGGAGACGGAAGAAGGCACTCTGAGATTACAGGTTGGAAAGGCCCCAGGTTCTTGTCTTAGGCAGAAGGTTGGCTGCTCTATGCCTGTCAAATGAAGTCCGCTCCAAGCAAATGATGTTTGTTGAGCCTCCACAGGGATAGAACTACTAAAAAATAGAAGATAAACTCTGTCCTACATACACAATTTAATCTTGTTCTCTATTGCCACTATAATTTGTTCTCAAATTTTGTGCACTGGATGTCCTTTCTTAACTATCCACACCGCCATAGCCTTTTACCTGCCTAATCATGTCAGATCTCTCCTCCCTAAACGACTGAAGACTTCAAAGCTAACAACCATGCTATTGGAATGGCCTAATCCCTACTGTGGGCCTGTTCCTACTTTGAATTTACACATATTCACTCAATATCAGGATCCTAAATACTAAAGTCTGTATCGCAATGATTCTCAAATCTAGATTGCCTGCTTTGAGCCCTGTCTGACAATGTCACTCTAATTACTGTCCCACATTCTCACCTACCTCTAAATGCTCTTGGCATAAGCAGTCTGAGTGCATCTCGCTTCTCTTGTTGTTCTCTTTCCTCTTCTACTTACCCAAATGTTTCTTCTTCTTCTCTTGTCACTGCCTGCACTGCAGTCATTCCTTCAGCCTCCAAAATACTCCCTTATCCACCCCCAGTTTTCACAGCGTTGATGTCTCTGGCTCTTTCAAGTCACAACTAAGAAGGGGCCTCCATTTGTAACCAATTAAACGAACTTCTCTTCTTCACAGAATGGCACTTACAGCTCTTCAAAATATGTATTCATGTCAACCCCACCCAACCATCTCTAGAACAATCCCTGTTAGAGTCAAACAGACACTGCCTGATACTCTGCTGTGCTTCCAGGTCTTAGGTTAGACGCTGTTACGTTGACTGAGCGAATGGTTACCTAGTCCATGAGAGTCCAAAAACAAGACAGGACAGCAGGATTCTCTGGAAGTCAGCAATCAGCATGCTCCCTGTCACTCCTTCTCACCCCAAACATCAGCCTATTGGACTCAAAAATGTTACTTTTGAGAGTAAAATACAGTGGAAAGATGTTTGCTATTATAGAATCATTTCTAACTCCACTGATCCATTCTGAATGCTGAACTGTTCACTGGGTTAAAAAGTATACAGTTCTTATTCCTCAGAAAGTTAAACAACTATAACCCAGATACATGTTTGCCCTAATGACTGCATTAACTGATTAACAGATACTTTCTAACATATTTGCCCTACCTCTGAGCCTGACACAGTTGTTACCTGTGTTTCCTGGGAAGGTAGAGTGATGGTCTCATAGGCTCAGAACATATCCACATAGAATATACAAAACCAATAAGTTGTGCTGTTTATTGAATGAGAATGTGAATTGCACCATTCAGAAATTTGACAGAGAAATTTGCCTAGTCTGCAAAATTTTGTTACATTTCATTATGTTTTCTCTTTAAACATGTGTTAATTGCCTATCTCATAGTATTTAATACATGTTTTTTGATTGAAGTAGTTGTAACATATGTTAGCACATTAAAATTAACTTAGTCCTCAAGAATAGATTCACTCACCTGGCCTTCAAAATTTATGGTGTAGTCTAAAACATGAATGATCATTGTGAGCTGATAAGATAAATTCTCCATATTAACTCAATAATGAACACAAATTCTGTGCACTTTTTATATAATAGAGAGGAAGTCATTTGTATTGCATCTTTGACTTAACATAGTTTGTCTTGATTAATATTAATACTGGGCTTTACATTTTTATCCTGAAATGAAACAGTATTTACTTTCTTGTCAGTTTAGAGTCTAAATATTAAAATAGAAGTATCTTATTAAATTCTCACTGATAATTTTCCTATACAAGTTCTTTCTAGATAAGACAAAAATGAAGAGTATGTATCTAAGAATATATTTTAAAGAAATTTTATTTACCATAAGTACAAGTTCATTGTTAATATTTGGTAAAGCCACTTGGTTTCAGAATTTTCTTTTCTTGTGAAAGTTTTTATTTTTACTAGAAATGCAGCATGTTTAATAGACATGGGACATATCTGATGACTACCAACTTATTTATAAAAGAGCGTTGATTTTTTATTTAAAATAATTCAAATATTTTCATATAAATTATTAAGATTACTAACAAAGCTGTTCAAAATATTCTGTATTTGTAGAATTTATAGCAAAACCTTTTTGTCTTAAAAACTGTATGCATTGGTTTTCAATTAACATTTTAGCTAAAATATATTCTTCATCTGTTAAAAATCAGAACAACTGAAATTATAGTAGAGCTACAAAATTTTCAGTCAGAAGAATTCAGTCAAAAAAGCAAGTCTCAGCTGAGACAAGGTAGTTAGTTAGTAAAGCTATTCAATTGAAGATCCTGATGTTACATTACATTCAGGAAATTGTGACCCCATTATTACTTGTGAAGTAAGAAACAATATTTTTCTGTTTAATTATCTCTTAAAATTAACTCCCTCGTTATAAAAAATTTTTCTCAATATGAATTAACAGGTAAAACACATTTACTTTTTAATCAATATCTCTTACACACATGTACATGTATGAATTACTTTTTCTGTGTGTGACTGCTGGGATTCCTCTGGCCTTTGCAGCCACCTGCCCATCTCTGGATGCCTATAATGTGGCAATTAACCAGCAGCTTCTTAATGACCTAATTAAGCCATAATGATTGAAGTACAAGGCATTTCCTGGGGATTAATGGCCAACTGAGAAGAGTTGATGGCCCATGGCATAGCTGAGAGCCATTAACCCCAACCGACCATTAATCCTGTGAAAACACTACATACAGAGGTTATTATTATAAGCTGGAAATGAAAATAATGAAGTATGGCCTATTTACATGCAGTGAAATTAGACTTGCTAAATATGGCAAATCACAAAAGAATAAATATTTGAATTGATGTGAAATAATCATTTCCTTTTTAAAACCTACCCCAACACCGTGGAGATACTGCAATAAATAGATAAGCAGTTTTCATGACTTTTTGTTACAAACTACAGTAGACAACCAGAACTACATTAGATCAATAGGATGAAAGTTTTGCCTGTGAGATCAGACTGCAGTTATGTCTCAGAAATGATGAGAACTGGAATCTAGAAAGATAGATAGAATTTGGGACTCCCATCTCTCTCTCACCTTTGCATCTCTGTCAAAGCACCGACTACTTTGTTGATTGGTTGTACCTTTCTATTTCCCTCTGCAAATTAACTACTTTTGCTTCGAAGGCTTATGAAGCTCTAAAAGTGGAATCCCAAAATGTCTTTGATGACATCTTACATATTCAGTCTTTAGAAGAGATTACAACTTTCCTTAATTCCAAGAATATGTTTCTAAATTAGGGGATCTGGGCTCTCCTCCATTACACAACTAATTAGGGTTTAGTCAATAGCAGCTTTATGTGTCCTACACTTTGTTAAAAGTAAATAACTGACAGATAATTACACATACATACATGTATGTTGAGTTTTATTTGTCATGAAGAAAGCACAAATTAAAACTACAATGAGTTGTATTGGGGGCCTTTAAGGATAGTTAATTAATAAATAAAAAGTCACCAAAGCTAATTTTAACAGAAATATGGAGAAACAAGCACTCATAAATTGATGGTGGGTACTTAAAAGAGAAAAAAACACCTTTAAAAACATTTTTTACAACTTCTCTAATAGCAGTTAGATATAGTATGCATGTGGTCCAGCCATTCTGCTCCCATACATTCAGCTGGACAGAGAGGTAAATGTGGTTGTCACTTGTAGGAACGTCACCTACACTTTACTTATTAGACAACAAGAATTTCTATGTTGATGGGAAAAACATGATTAATTTATTTAAAAGAGAGAAAAGATAAAAACGCTATCAAAATGGTAAAATGTGAAAAATATTTTAGAGTAAGGGATGATCATTTCCACTTGATTACTTGAGAGCTACTTTAAAAATTGTAATGAGATTTTAAGAGCATCGATGACACCAGTGGACACCGGCTGATAGCAAGGACACACAAGTAGGGAAAAATATGCGTTAACCTAAAAATGTAATGTTTTTCTCTAACATAGTAGAGCAGTAACAGAACGTAATATTAGGAGAAATTGGGCCTTCTACTGTTTATATTTATATTAGTTAGAACTCTTACTATAAATGGTGTCCTATTTTCAAGTAAAATGCAATGGATTGATTCTTATTGAAAGAAATCAGTGAAATATAAAAATCATACTTTTAAACACTACAGACCTATTTAACTAACCTCACCCTTTAGCTTGCAAGTGGCTATTCTCCTTAGTAGGCTCGTGTGGTCTTTCCTCTGCGAATCTGAGTGTCCCAATTTCTCTTCCCTTGAGCAACCACACAGAATTAGATCCCAGCTCTTTAACCTCATTTTAAGCTAACTGTCTATTTACAAGTCTTTCATCTAAAATAATATTTACAATCTGAAGTACAGATTATGATTTCAAGATGTTAGTTTTGGGAAACACAATTCAGTCCATAATATAAAGTCTCATGAAAAATATTTAATGCTCATTGTTTCAATACACTATGTTTGAAATGTTTTAATATAAATGTATATACTTTAAACACATTTATTGTTTTGGTGTCCTTGAGAGAAAGAGAAAGATACCAAAATGAAGAATCTACTAAAGGTGCATACTGACTAAAAGAAAAAAAATGATTTTAATCCAAAAACAGTGAAGAGATATAAAGGAACTCATAAAATATATTGCAAGTAGAAATTAAATAAGTTGTAGGCTCAGGTGCAGTCTGACCAAAAATTAAAGAAAATTGGACAGTACACTTGTGTAGAAGGAAGAAGTTGTCAGATTGGATTTAAAAATTACAAGGTTCAGCTATATTCTCTTCATAAGAAACATAATTTGCATATAATTAGTGTTAGGCTGAAAGCCAAGGAACAAATAATTACAATATTAATTTTATCATACTTTAAATAAAAAATTAATATTGTATCTTTCTCAAAGGGTCCCAAAAGAATGAAGGTATTTTTTAACTCATTCCAGGAGGCAGAAATGCCATAGTACCAAAACCAGGCAAGGAAATGGCAAAAAGAGAATATTACAAGCCAAGATTTCTAATGAACACAAATCCAAAACATTTCTAAAATTATTACTAAAGCAAACTCAACAACATATGGAAAAGTTTATTCGCTATGATCAACTTTGATCAATCCCAACAGTATAAAAATAGTTCATGTACAAGTCAATATATGTGACATATCACATTATCAGAATGAGGGAAAAACCACCTTATAATCTCAATATATACAGAAATGACTTTTGTTAAAATTCAACATGTGTTCAGGACAAAAATTCTCAACAAATTATTTCTATAAGAAACATAATTTTGTATAAGAAAGGCCATGAAGGCACAGTTAACACCAAATTGAGTGGAAAATACAATGAAATCTTCATCTATAAGAGGAGGAGGAAAAAAAATAATTCGTACACACACTGACGTTCTTCCAAGGGTCCGACTTTAACAATAGGCAAGAAAGAAAAGAAAGAAAAAGTAATAACCAAAGAGGAAAATAAATTGTTATTTAAGATAACATGATCTTGCACATGAAAACCACTAGATCTTCTGCCAAAAAATATTAGACTGAATCAGTTCAACAACTTTTCTGGATAAAAATTACATACAAAATTAGCAAGATACCTATATATCAACAGGAAATCATCTGAAAAGAAAATCAAGAAAACAATAGAATTTATGAAGGAAGAAATGGAGAAATAATTAAAAATAAATATCTAAGAGTACATTTAAGCCAAGAGATTAAGTATTGCTACATGAAATCTATAAAATATCAGTGAGTGAAATTAAAGACCACAAAATTGAAAAAAATGTCTTGGCCATGGGTTGAAAAAAAAATCAATTTAATAAAATATTTATGTGACCTAAAGTTGTCTGCAGATTTGATGCAATCCTTATCAAAATATCAATTACATTCATCAAAGAATTAGATGGAACAATCTTGAAATTGTAAGGTATCATAACACACACACACACATTCACACATACACTCAAGTACTTGCATCAAAATAGTCACAAGTAAAAAGAAAAAAGCAGTAGACTTTACATGACTTCAACCCATATCACAAAGCACATAAAACATACAAATCAAAAAACCACAATATTGGCACGAAAAGAGGTGTACAATCAAGGAACTAAAGCAGAGACTCCTTTTCAACAAAGGTGCTGAGAACACATGCTGTGGAAGGGTTATTCTTGCCCTGGCTCGTCCCTTCCTCCCTACTGTCTGTTCTCTTCTGCCATAAAGTAGGTAGAGTTCTTTAACGAACAAGTCCCTTCCGCCACGATGCTTCTGCTTTGGATGGGGCCAACCACTCACTGAAACTTGGCGTTAAAATAAATATCTCTTCTACCTTAAGTTGCAGGTATTGGGTATTTTGTAGCAATGGGGGGAAAGTGACTAGTAGGGCAGATTGCAATAAGGGAAACAGGTTACCTATTCATTATATTAATTATGAAACCATGCACTATTATCTACAATTTTTAGATTACATAATAATGGAATTATTAGCAATTATTTTGAGAATTTTATAATTACTTATTACTTGTGAACTGTATATCTATATAGATGTATAAGACTAACAAATTTTATTTGATTCAAAGATAATTTCTAGGGTCCTTTAGTACTTGAATATATGCATGATCAAACTTAGTCGCTGCTTCCTCACATTACAATCAAAACATTAACCACAATCTTCACAACACTAGTAAAAAAATTATAAACATACCACAAAACCAAGAAGTGTCGAATGTGTGGCCTGATGCTTTCATGCCCTTAAATATTATTATTATGATAGAATTTTTTAAAAAAATGAAGCTTAAGCAGTTAGCTATGTTCAGTGCAATAACTACATTATATATTATATCCATGAACCAGGATTGTCACTCAAGAACACATGAGAAAAACAATGGGCTACAGTGTGGACACCGCTGGTTAAACCTGCCTCAGGTTAAGAAGTAGAGAAGAACTGTGAACGATTTCGGAGGGCAGGTGGTGAGGAATAATTTGGCAAAGAGGGCTAAAGAAACACCGGAAGTGCCTTTCCAATGTGTCTCAGTACACTTCTTTATTTTGCTGTTGATTTTTAAAAACCAGTTATAACCAAGTCTACAGTAGCAAATGTCAGAGTGCAAATGGAAATAATGTGGCCATTTATCTATTTTCCCCATTTTTATTGATATGTATTAGTGCAAGATTTAAAGTTTACAATGAAGTTGAGCATTTTGTGCACATACGTATCTTGTCAAGGTGACAAGGACTTTCCCACTCTCCTTTTGTCCCTCTCTAAATAAGATAATTTTGCCCTATCAGAAATATTACCCGTGTAACCTTTTTTTTTTTTTCATATGGGGACACGCATCTATAGCCAGCCTTTTGTGATTGGTCCATTTCACTGAGCATTATTGACCCTAGGTGGTCCCATTTTCATTCAAACACTTCATACCTGTCTTTGTTTATGCTGCATAGTATTCCATTGTGTATAGTCACCAGTGGATGGTTTTGGCCCCTTTGTCAAAGATCAGTTGCATAACAGTGGTTGTGTTTGTTTCAGTGTCCACAATTCTATTCTACTGGTCCTCTTATTCTTATACCAGTCCCATGTAGATTTAATCACTGTTGCTTAGCAGTATTTTCTTAAGTCTGGAATTGTGATTCCTCCAGCTTTGCCCTTGTTACTCAGAGTTGCTTTAGAGATTCTGCGTCTTTTCTGCTCAATATGAATTTTAATATTTTTTTCTGTGAAGAATGTAGTTGGTATTTTGATTGGTATTGCATTGAATATGTAGAGTAGCTTTGGGGGTATGGCCATTTTGACAATATTAGTTCTTCCTATCCAGGACTATGGGATGTCTTTTCATTTCTAAAGTCCCCTTCAATCTCTTTCTTTAGGGCTTTGTAGGTTTCTTTGTGTAGGTCTTTCGCCTCTTCAGTGAGGTTCATTCCTAAGTATTTTGTTTTTAATTTTTGTTGTTGTTGTTATCGTGAATGAAGTTGTTTTCTTGATTTGTTTCTCTTTGGATTCATTACCAGTCTAGGAATGCTATTGATTTGTGGCTACTGATTTTATAACCTGCTACTTCACTGAATTTATTTATTAATTCTAAGAGTCTTTGGGTGGACAAAATCCAACACCCATATATGATTAAAAACTCTGAAGAAAATAGAAACACCCTACCCCAACATGATTCAAGTTATTTATAACCACTCCTCAGCCAATATAGTCCAAAATGAAAAAAAGACTGAAAGCATTCACACTACATTCAGGAGCAAGAAAAAAAATGCTCATTGTCACCCTGACTATTCAACACAGTGCTTGAAATTTTGGCAAAAGACATTAGGCAAGAGCAAGGACTAAAAAGAACATGCACTAGAATGGAAGAAGGAAAGCTATCTTTATTTGCATATGATAGGATATACTTTCTTTCTGAAGTAAGTATGTCTCAACTTTTGAAGCGATTTACCATTATGCATTGCCTTAACATACAAAAGTTTAGTTTTGTTGATGTCCATTTTATAATATGTACAAAATATGGAGACTGGAAGAATAGCACAGCAGTTAAGGCATTTACCTTTCGAGCTCAAGGCCCTGCGTTCAATTTCCCAGGACCACATAAAGCTGGATGTGATGATGCACACCTGTTATCCCAGCTCTTGGGAGGCTGAGGCAGAAGAATTGCTATGAGTCCAGAACATACAGAGTGAGTTCAGGGATAGCCTGGGCTACAGAGCAAGAGCCTGCTTCAAAAAAAGAAAAGAATTTCTGTTCTTGGATGTTGAGTTCTAGAATGATACTTAGTAAAAAGCTTTCAAGGGTTGCATCAACTGGGATATAGGAGCCTACAGTATCTGTGAAATGTACCTTCTATGAACAATCATCATTAAAATAATATTTTCAAGTTTAGGGGCTGTTTTACTGTTACCTTGTCAAGCAAAAAATTTGGAAATTATACAGGAACAATACATCAAATCTAACATTTGAAAGGACATTAAGTGTACCAGGAATATAATACTATCACATAAGCAGGGAGGGCAAGCAGGTAAAATATTTAATAAACTCATTTGGAGGAAAACTCTGAAAACAAAGCAGAGTTCTTGCTGTTAAAGATAAATGGTAAGTTTGAGGCTTGACTTGCAGAGAAATAAAGGCATAAGTCATGATATTTAGCTGTAAGATGCAAAGAGATTCTTGTGACAAGAAAGAAGAAAGATGATTATACTTTAGTGGTTGTTAAATCTTCTGGACCAGGTTAAAATAAGTTTTCTTAAAAAAAAAGAGCTGGTGGCTGTGAATTTTATCAGTATTTGCAGATGCATTTTAAGAAAGACTAAAGTTTTAAAAAGAAACTAATAGTATGTCTAAACAGATTTGATAGTTACCTAAATGTAAAATAAACTGCAAGTAAAATGTCTGTATAGTAATCTACGCAATACTCAGAATAATTTTGTCATGCCCAAATTTTACTAAAATGAATACATCATTGAATTTATACATTCTCCTTAACATAGAGGTTGAAGTTATTGTTCATTCTTTTTCTTTGGTAAATGAGCAAGTAGAAACAAATGATGAAATAAACTGCAGGCTTGCTCTCTTGAAGCTTCTAAACTTTGACCTGCTCATCAACTGAGGGCAGGTTTTCTTTCCTTTTTTCCATAATACTCATTGATCCATGCTCAGGCCTAATTAGCAGGTTGCACTCTTTCTAGGGCCTCTGTCGCTTTCCTAAGTGTCCATCAATCCTGTGAACTTACTGCCTCCCAGGGAGAAGAAGGCTAGACGCGTTATCAAGTGAAGAGAGAGGCATTCAATCATTTCACTGCTGACATAGGCCCTCAGGGGAAACCAGCATCAGCTGTTCTCTGCTACAAATATGAATTTCTTTTTTTATACCTATGACTGCTAAACCATTCTCTGCATAGCTATTTTTAATTCTGGAGTCTCTTGGACTTTTCTACCATGGAGCTGTTTTAGGAGTCAGGTGATTCTCATTTAAAACCTTTCCCAGAGTTTTAATTTTCTCATTTCTCTCTGAAAATGTCTCTAGGTTGGTACAAATTATGTAGATTCTCTCAGGTATCATTCCAATGCAAGGGTCAGTTCCACAACTGAAACCCAATACGATTAGAACACACGACATTGATTTTAAGATTCAGAACTAATACAGTAGCAACTGAAGGAAAATGGACCAGAAGTAGCCAGGGTGCACGTCACCAAGCAAGTCCCTGGGTCTCACAGCACAAGCACGACATTCTCTTGAGATAGCCTCGCACATCTCCACATTCACCTTGCCCCGACTGATATTTAGGTCTACACTTGAGGAGGCACTGATCCAGTTGTTTGCTCAGACCATTTCTGCTCACCTCTCAATAGGCAGTATTACTAAGAAATGGATCTACTATACAGCCGATTAATTTCCTCCCATTATTAGTGGAATTGCATTCTGTATGCATGCTGGTGGTAGAAAGTGAGGAGTAGACCCGAATTCTTCCATTTTTTGTGCTCAGCCTAGAAACACATCCATTGTGGGACTCCTTTCCTTCTTGCAGATAACTCTCCAGCAGCTAAATATTTAATCATAACCACTGAGCTTGCTAATACATTTTACACCTCCAATATTCAAAACTCCTGTCATACTACCCCAATTTGTCTAAAGAAATTTCAATGAATTTAGTACTTCTCTTTATCAGTAAGGAAACTTGGAAAACCAAAGTTTCTGACTAGACAGTCTTCAATAAGGGAATTGAAAAGAGAGTGAAGTTATTTTTTTAAGAAAAGAAAATCTGCTATAAGTTATGTTTTGCTAAAAGTAACAGAACATCATTGTTCCACAGATTATATGTCCATAAAATATAAAGCTTTATCTTGTTATTGTTGCATCACAAACATGAACTTGGGAAGTGGAATTGTCCCCTTCACAAGTGGAAAGGTGATGGCAGAGAAGTCTGTGAGACATCACTCTTTTCCAGAAAAATGCCTAAGTTTTTGCCATATTAAGGTCCCACCAGCTAAAATGTCCATCCAGGTTCAATGGGAAGAGTCATATAAAAAAAAAGATGCTTTACTGGCTCTGTGTTTCATTCCTAGACTGTGCGCTTGTATGGTAACAACGAAGGGCAAGCAGTTTCAAAGACATGTCTGTCTCAACTTGTGGAGTGTTAATAAAACAGAGAAGATAAATCTTTTCCATATTTGCAAACCACTTACGTCTTTGTAATTTCAGAAAATACTGAGTTCTAGAAACTAGATTGAGATCAACTAGATGAATCTTTATCTTCAATTTAAATATAATATGAACCAAACCTATTAGTCCATTTTAATGAGAGTGAACATGTTAATACCAATGTTTGATTTGAGAATGTCCCTTTTATTTCATATCCTACATGATTTAAAACTTTTTAAAATGATCAGCTAGGCTCTTACAAAATCTATAATGTCCTTTAACTAGAGAATATTTTGAGTATAGCTATCAGAGAAATTTCACTTATTTTCATATTTTCATATAAATCAGGTTGTATAGCCTTCCCACTTTGTTTCTGTGGACAGACTTGGTAGATATCAAAAAGGCTAGTGCCAGACTGAGGTAGTGAACCTACAGTGGTCTGGAGCCCAGTGACTGTCCCAGTCTGGGAATTTCAGTCCTTCTCTATTGCCAAGTATCCTACAGCGTCTTCCTCTCATTAAAGGTTAACTACTTTCCTTTCAGCCTGAGGCTCTATGATATATTCTGTGGGTCATAAAGATGATGTGAACATGCGCTTGGCATGGGGTTGTAGACAGTCATTATGAAGGCAAAAATTCATGGCTCTGAAGCCACTTCTATCCTGGCAATGAAAAAATAGCCTCAAAGAAAACCAAAACAAAAAAGAGGACATCGTTCAAACCGGTGCTCAAGTGCTGAGCCACATCTGTTACCAGCTAGGGTACAAATTTCTCAAGGCTACTAGTAAAATTATATCTACCTTCATTTGACAGTGAAAGACTCACAATTTTATTACATTCTGAAAGAAAGTTGATTTAAGTAGCTACAACTGCAGAAAAAAACATGAAATCAACTTGTCAGTGCTCCACTGTCTCAGTGTTCATTTTACCATGATTCTATAATTGATATTGGCAAGGGGGGAGGGAACGGAAAGAAAACCAAAGGATATGAGGACAGTTCTCTAAAACTCATTAGTGATGGTGAAATTTGAAAATCAGTTTTGAATAATAATGACAGTACAGAGATCATACAAATATGTTTAGAACAATGAAAAGTTTGAGTGTTTCGACAGATATCAGAAATCAGACATTATAAACAACTGATTCTAATAGCTTCTAAAAATCACTATTTCATCTTGAATATTTGTGGTACCCATTACTTTACTTGATGGCTTGCAAATTTTAGGAAAATAACAAAATTTTTCTCTTCAATCATATTTAGGAATACAGCTAAGGAAATACACAGGACTTCTTTAACTGTAAATTATAAATTATGTCTGTACCACTACAGACACAAGACTGAAATTAATGCTTTGCTAACATATTTTAAAATATGTGAGAAATAATTTATGTGCACTAAACTGTGCTTTAGAATGGTTGATGAAAGTTGTACCCCATTTTTATTAAATAGAAGTCTTTAACCTGAACTGCAGAGTGACATCCTGTCTCAAATAAATAAATTAAATAAATAAAAGTCCTGTGTTCAGACTTCCTGAAATAGATTGTTTCCATATTTGCTGTTTTTAATTGCTATAATTATAATTTATTTAAGCTGAAGTATTTACCTTAGTTTTATCAAATAAATAGGCCATGGGAAAAAATTAGCACATATTTTAGTTGAAAACAGAAAGCATATAAGGAGGCTGTAGATACCTCTCTGTCAACATTTAATAAAAGTAAATTAATAATCTAGATTGAGTTCGTTAACTAAGTGGATTGATCAAAAAATAAGTTAACTCCTGGATGTTCAGACAACTAGTAGAATGCAATCAGCTTCCAGATTATTAAACAGAATTAACCAAATTTTTAGTGAATTAGTATACTCAACTCCCATTGTAATCTCAAAGATTGAACATGGTACTTGGGTGTGTTTTCGTTTGTCTTAACAGGACTTTTTACCTTTCATCAAATGTAAAAAAAGCTCTGTCCTTAATTATTAGGCTCTCTGTGATTACTTGGAAGTAAAACTCCTCTTTCCTTCAAAGGCTCCCCTTCAAATGAAAAGTTAGTGGCTTGGATTTATGTTTGAAACTTTCTTCTGGATGAGATCCATAGTACTGACATTAGCAGACAGATAGATTTGCCAAATGTCTTCATTAGAATTATTTGCAGTTAGAAGTGCTAGGACCATCAGGAATTATTCCTTCAAATCCTTTGGTCCTTATGCTACGGTTTTTATGCATCTTTTAACTAATGTTTGTGTTTGTGTTCTTGCTCTCTCTTCCTCCCTCGCCCTCTCTCTTTTTCTAAATGTACATGTATATGCCTGCCTGTCTCTTTATAATTCATAAAATATGGGGCTACAGGAATAGCTCAGCAGTTAAAGCGCTTGCCTTCCAAGTACTGAGTACCCGAGTTCAATTCCCCAGCACCTCATAAACTGGGTTTGGTGGCACATGCCTGTAATCTTAGCACTCAGGAGGCTGAGGCAGGAAAATTGCTGTGAGTTCAAGGCCAGTCTAGGCTACACAGAGAGCTCAGAACCAGCCTGGACTACAGGGTGAGATACTGTCTCCAAAAAACAAACAAACAAAAACAAAATATAAAATATATAAGACCAGATACAGTGGAAATACTGTGCTGGATTCTCACATCGAGCATAACACTTCCATTTCAAGGTCAGCACTCAAGCACTGCTCTGTCAGGCCAGAACTAAAAGATTACAAACCACAACTAACCTCTAAGTAGAGCCATCTATAAAGCCAATAGAATCTCCTTGGTTTATCAGTCAATGATGGGCTCCTTTTCCCTAAGCTAAAGACATGGAGAAGATTAGCAGAGTAGAAATGAGATGTACCTAATTAATTCCTGAGATCTCTCCAGATGATATTGCTAGTTTTGATTAGCAGAACATCGTGACTAAAATAAAAAACATGTACAGTAGTTGGAATCATGAGGAAAAAATAAGAAAATTTCTTACTGCAGAGGTGTTTTACATAAAACTAATAATGGAACTTATAATGATGCTCCGTGATGTCAGAATTTTAAAAATCCTCTTATTCATAACAACATAGCTTCCAAAAGGAAATTTCCTTCAAGATCATTAAGATGTTCTACATTTATATTTTTAATGGGAAATATGTATTTTTACTCTCTGGAAAATATATTACACGTGAATATTAAGTTCAAAAAGTATATTTATATTGCTTTGCGGTAATTACAAAACTGGAAAAAGTGTCTTCCAACTGAAAAAGACAGAAATAATTTGGGAGCTAATTACCAATTATAATTTGGATCATTTAAATGTCTGCTATTTCCTGGTAACTGTCATCAACCTACTGTGTTTGATGAGAATCTTAGCAACATCCAGATTTTAGAGGAAAAATATCCCATCTCTTTTGGTGTTTCTCTTTGTTTCTTGAATCTATAAAAAAGAAAATGAGTTCAGTCATGGGGGAACAAAACCTCTGGATTATGTTCTATCGAGTAATAGGAACATTTTATTGGTAGTCCTGAGAATTAGTCTTTGTAGTTTGAACTCTTTCACAATTTCTTTTGCTGTATTTAGGAACAAAACACAGCTGCATGTTGTAAACTGTTAAATTACCTAGATATGGCCAAATGTTTTAGTAGCACATGATGATCTAATGGAGGAAGGGAAGGTTCTCCAAAGAGGCAATGAGTGGATATTGCGATCCCCTCTGGGTTTATAAACATGATTAACAGGGTCAGATGTTCTCTAAATATATCCTAATGAAATGATGGCACCTTATGGTAAGCAGTACATTAGTACAAAAAAAGTCTTGTGGAACTCAAGGGGGGAAAAAAGGACTTATATATTGATTTTCCTACTGCATTTTCTATATCAGTGATTCTTAAAGAGATGGTTGTGAAAGCTGGATATATCTGAATTTTATGGATAATAAAAGAGTGTATCATCATTGGGAACAATTTATTCAGTGTTAGGATTCTATATCAAAAATGAGAAATAGATTTTGTAAACACAAAAGGGAACTTGAAAAATATTTCAGTTGGTGGTTTATACTTGAAGAAAATGGAGAAACCATAGGTGTGAATTTGGAGATTGTAAGCTTAACAGAGAGAGGAAGTAGTCTGCAGTCCATTCTGTGCTGCACTTACCAAGCCATTTACTGTGACTGCTGAGCACCCTGTGCTCACAGTAAAAGGAAAACTGCAAATATATATATATATATATATATATATATATATATATATATATATATATATATATATATATATATATATTTAGAAGCTAGGCCAGTAAATACCAGAAGCAACCAGGTAGCACAAGAGGTAATCTATGGTCAATATGGCCTTAATTAAGCACAAAGATGGATAAACGTTAGTCATCTCAGACAGCCCAAGTGCCTATACATAACAACTATCTTCTGCAAATTCTGATTTTAAAATCATTTTCTTACAAAACATAGCTTCTAAAGGCATTTCCACAGATATGTAACACAAGAGGTTCTCTGCCTACACAATGATTTTCTAACAGTGCTAAGCCTTTTCTCCTCTGCTTCTTTGTGTGTGCGACAACTTTGCTTCTGCAAATACCTGTTTCCGAAAACGTGACCACAGTGGGACACGGCCTCAGCACCTTTCCATCTGAATCATCACACGACTGTGGTTCTCAACCCTATCATTTCTGTTTCATTGTCATGTCCCTCAACTTATTTTTGAAAGAAACAAGCAAGCTACAATCAGACTCACGCTATTGGTTAGTGAGAAGAAATTTTTCTGTGAAATTATATCCAACTTATCATCTTCAGCTATGTCTAGGTCACCAGTGTTGTTTTTTAAGAGCTACTGACAGATTAAATGATATAATAATGAGAACCTAATAAAATGAGATACGTAATATACCACAAAACATGTCTCTAGGTGTCCCTTTTTGAATGTCCTTGTAAACATGTGGCTCTTACCTTGA
Source organism: Ctenodactylus gundi (assembly GCA_004027205.1). Lineage (NCBI taxonomy): Eukaryota > Metazoa > Chordata > Mammalia > Rodentia > Ctenodactylidae > Ctenodactylus > Ctenodactylus gundi. Next base: position 42,220 of record PVKB01006005.1, read on the forward strand.
ATCTCTGTGGTTTGTGTGTGCCCAGGTGGAAGTGTGCATGTATGCATATATTTTCTCTCCATAGATTACCTCTATATTCCACACCTTTAGTTGCTGTGTTTAATTTTATTTTTGGAACTACTGCTGAAGCATTGCTTCTATACCTATACCTCAGTGCTACTGAATCCTTACGACAAAATCAGAAATCTGCAGATTTAACTTGAGTTTTCCAGGATAGGTTGATTGACTAATTAATTCCTTAAGAGGAAGATTAAGGCCAGTTATATGCTTTCATATTTTAAAAACTTATGTGTTATGTAAAAAGACATGGCAATGTCATCTCGGTATGGTAATGTTTCAAATGCTTTATTAACTTGTGAATCCGAGCAATCTAGACTTTTTAAGAGAATTTTGGGTGTGCGTGTGTGGCTTGCGGACTTCAGGTGGCATGTTACAAAGTGTGATGAGGGCACAACTGAGGGCCTTAACAATGCTGTTCCATTTCCTGTTCACTGAAATATAGGCAGAAATCCTCCTGGTTATATAATCTTAAAAAGATACAAAGAAAACTCATTTCCTGGTTTAAAAAAAGAAAAATTAACTAGGAATGACTTATATTTTCTGCATCCAGCATGACATTAGAAAAGTAGCAGTTAGTCTAAAAACTTAGCAAAGAAAAATGAAAATAAATATTAGATTATAAAAATCAGAGGCATTGTACTGTAGAAAAATTAAACCAATAGTTTACAAATCATTTGATATAAGATAAAATGTTTCACCATATTTATTTGCCACAGAATTAAAATGTCTAGCTTTTAAAAAGACTTTAATTTTTTTATAATAGTTATTTTCTCTAATGTAATGATCATCAAATAAATAATTGGTTTTATGTTGGTATTTAGCAACAGGAATAGTTATTCAGTGACATAATGTTAAATTGTCTATGTCTGAAAACAATAATGGCAGGCTTTGTTTTCTTTCTTAATTTCCTGTAACAAATTTTAAAGTAAAACGACAGTGTTTACCTGGCTGGCAGTTCAGTCCTTCTTCCTGTACCTGACTGGATAGCTGGGTATGTTGTTGAATGATCACACATCTGAGAAGATGTGATGCTAGAGAGGACGTTGATGTCTGTCCACTGCGACCAACCGTAGCCCACCACATCCACCTTCTGCTTGGTAGCCAGAGCTTCCCTCACTCTAAACAAGCAGAGATTTTCAATGGTTTCCATTCCCAGTTTTCCTTGAAGTTTGGATATTCTCAAGTTGAGCCTCATATGCAAGAAAACCTGAGGGGAGTCTGCTGGGTGCCTTGTTTATTTTAGCATCTTATCAAGGGTTCAAATAACGACTAGATTCGCTGGTATCTGTGTATGATAAAACTCCAGCTGCCATCTTGTTATCATGAGGATACTGCCAAGAGGACAGTAGAGACCGAAATGATCTGGATCCTTCTTTACCTCACTGAAACATTGGGCAAATGTAAAAATTCACTCTCTGAATTCTTCACACACTCAGAGCTTTAAACCACAATCTCTATTAAATGTTCTGTAATTTAGAACCTGAAGCAAACTGTATTGCATATGCACTAAACTCCTAAGTTTACACCAGCAATAGAAACACTACAATGTCATTGGGCGTCTACAGAGTCATACTCTCAGCCGCAAATGAAGTTGTGATCATGTGTTAAAATGGACACTTAGAAATTAAGCATGACTTTGTACCTTGGTCATATAATCTCCAAGAAGTTATTTGACTCTTCAACATTGCAGAATTTGAAAGAAAAATATCTAAAAGATATCTAACTTGTGATGACGTTTTTAAAGTTTTTTAATCTGAACCTCAGAATGTCCCAGATCAATTATCTAGAATCTAAATCATATAAAGAGAAATATATCACATAGAAGAATTAGAATATGAGCATTAGATTCAAGCAGTTTTGTCATGATTTAGTTGTATGATCAAGGACTGACAAGCAGTAGCTATCTCATTAACCTCAACATAAATATATGGGCAATAATATCTACAGATGTGCTCTGTATATTAAAGTAAACAATACAATAGATGATCTGGCTCAGTGCTTGTCACATAATAAATGCCATGATACAAGCAAATAAATTACAATATTGACATAAAACAGTGCAATGGATGGTACAAATTTTTACGAAGATATAACTGCAGATGAATTCAAGCTTACCTAGTTCTTAAGTGTCTACACAATTTCATTATTTGTTCTACACAAAATCATTTCTTTATTCAACCAGCTTAATAATAACAGCAAAGCAAGATACCAGTAGCTTATGGGTGAAAAGCAAAAGGAAATTTGGGTATCACCTTTAGTTCCTCCTTTGTGAAGAAACTGACACTGACATCCAGATTTTCCCACCTACACATGGACATGGATGAAAAAGAATATGTAGTTGTCACTGAGAATACCTCTCATTTCACCTTCACGTTTTAAAAAACTAACATCTATAGCAAGAACACACCAGAAATTTAATATTTCTCTGGATATTACCATTGATTGTTTATTAAACTCCTGTTTAAAGATCTATTTAAGGCCCCCAAAGATTTATCTGTTTAGCCCCAGCTCTACCAAGTATTTGCATAATGATTGAGCTGCAGGAAGGTTTCTAAACGGAAATATATGTGGCTGGACCACAGTATTATGCAAATGTTGTTTTTACAGCCATTTAGATTTGCCATAATACCTTATGCCACTTCACAAGCAGTGCATTAAGCCATGTCAGTGCTGACTGCAGCGCACAGGGGCTGCACTCCGGATCCCCCAGCTTCAGTTTAAATGTATGGCTGCCTTAGGGGCATTCCACCTATTAATTTAACATTCTAAAACTAATTATGTATGTCAGGGTGACCTCTGTCTAATCTACATTCATCAGAGAGTCCGAGCCGTCTGTCTCTATTGTTCCCATAATAAAATAGCTGTTGATAGACTTATATAATTGACTGTGTCGGAAGTGAACTCACCCTACATGGGTATATGCAAATGGTGGATAGTCCCACTAGAATAAAGATAAGCAAAAAATAATCCAACTATCTCCAGTAATTAACTTTGGAGGTTTTATAACAACAGTATGAAATATATTTCCCGTTGGCTTAAAAATGAAATGAGTACACAGAAAGTCACATCGATAGTAATTAAAAAAGTTTTCTTGAGGAAAAGTTGGATAAGAGAAACTGCACCTTGTAAGGCTTTGTATAAATAATACCGTAGTTGCTTTTCTTTGCAATAGCATGCTTACAGCATTCATTTTAACAGCATAGGAAGCATACATTATTACTAATATGTTATTAAATATATATTAATTGTAAGTATGTATGATTCGGGCAATGTAATAATGGACATTTAGATCATCTGTGTTATTTTGATTGATCAGTAGTTGTAAAAATATCAACATATAGAGTAGTGGTGCACTTCTAAAATATCTATGGTAATTTTCTCCTTTATCTTGATGATGTTATATTGTGAAACTTTCCTGAGAGATTAAGTTGTTGGTTGCATTAAATTCTTTGTGGAAGTGAATTGTTTCTTTTTAAGGAATTTTCCAGATAGAACCAACACTTTTGAAGAGACTTTCCATGATAAATGTTAATGCAATGGCAATGCATGCTGTATATTGGACCAGATTTGGAGATTTTCCAAGGTGAGAAAAGACTAACTGTGAGGTGGGGTGGGGAAGTCTGAACCTGGTATTTTCCCAAAGGCAATGAACACAATTCTAGTTACATTTCCCCTGAAAAATCTCCTTAAAACAAACCTTTCTAATTTTATGATAGGTCTAGAAGGAAACAAAAAAATATAAACATGATCGTTAGTCTCCGAGGCATTACTCAGGATTCAGTACCGAGAGGCTGCTAGGATGGGTTCATCTGGAATCACATGGCAGAAGCTTCATTCTAACCTTGGAACTTCATGATTATGTGACTTTAGGTTAACTTTTAAAGAACACAATACCTAAAGTTCCCAACCTGCAAATGGAACCTATTTACAATTTCATAGGATTGTTGTAAGAATTACATTAGCATTCGAAAGAATGAATATAGATTACATAGGTCCCAGAAGCATTTTCATTTTGGTTTGAGACATGGAAATGCCTAGATGACAACGTGTAAAGAAATGTTTATGTGGTGTAATGTTATATATATATTTTTTTCAGTCACAGACAATAGAGTATAAATCAAAGTCAGAAAGATGTGTGTTTGGAGACCATAGTCTCCTATGCAAACTTGGGCATGTTTTTAAAATGTTACAAAGCCTCACTTTCTCATAATTTGACAGATGAAGACCCATAATAGAAATGTATAACAATAACATGATGTAATGTGTAAGTCGACAAGCTCTAAAAGTATCCAATAGCCAGCAACACTCATGATGGTGTGTACTCATATTTTGTTTCAAAGTAATATTGTCATTAGGGGGAACAATTTAAATTAACAAGGAAAAAGTGAGAAATAAATGAAGGCTTAAGTGATCCTATGATTGGCAAACTACCATAAAATGTGTGGCATAGAAAAAGGAAATTTATTGTCTCAGTTATAAAAAACCTGAGGTCTGAAATCAAGGCAGCATGTGCTCCCAGTGGAGGTATCATGGTAACATGTAATTGCAGTCTTTTCCCTGGGATTCAGGTACTTCCTTGATTTATGGCACCAGGATTCAAGTGTTTCCAAGGTCATTTAACTGAGATTTTTTAAGGTCATCAATTACATTGGATTAGGGACCCAATCTACTTCAATATGATTTAACTAATCTCAAGTAATTACATTTGCTATAACCCTATTTCTAAATAAGGTCACTCTCAGAGATACTTGGGGATAATTTTTTTAGAATTGTACCATATACATATTAGTGGAAAAGAATTTATTCCACAAGAGATAGGGAAAGATTTACTTAACCTGGAAAGATCTGAGTAGGGGAAGACCAGGACAGCCTCCTGGGACAAAGAGTGCAAAAAGCAAAATACCAACGAACAGGAAAAAGTTAACAGGATTGGGGGGGGGGGGGGCATGTACAGAGATTAAAAAGTTTGCATTCACAGACCTGAGATGCCTTAGTGTATAAAATGACAGAGTGTTAAGTCACTGGGCCACCAGGGCAGACACTAGCTGGCTGTGCATAGGCTGAGATCAGTCCTTAACAGATGCAGGAAACGTAAAGGTGCACTGACGCTTAGACGCGATCTTCAGCCATAAAACTCTGAAAGCAGAAAGGCACCTCCATTGCCTGTTATATATAGTCAATGCTGCATAGTCAATGCTGCATGCTGTGATTAACTACGAATGGAAAAACGCAAAGAAAATCACGAGGTGGAATTGGAAGAAAATTCGGTAAATGCTGATTGTATATCTGAATACAAAAATGTCCTTCCAGGGGTATAGGATGAAAAGCGTTCGATTTGGGGAGAGGGTGAGTCTTAATTCCCCTTGGCTGTCGTTCTTTGGTTTGTTATGTAAGTTTTTAATAATTTTTCCCAGAAGAAGCTGCTATGTGAGTTTTATGACTGAGCTAGGTAAAGCTAAAACATGGTGTGTTGAAAAATGCTAGTCATTATTTGATTATTCTTAAATAAGGAAGAAAATTGCAAAGTAATTGACAGCAACATCCTACCATTTTCCACATAATTATCTTTTCATTTTCTGTACTCAACCTGTTATTGTGCTACTGTTTCCAATAAACTCTCCTTTTTCTATGAACTTCTACTTTTTTTTGGTCTTTTCTGTTTCTTAAAAAATAAAGAAATCTATTTTCCTTTTATTTTGAAATTGTTATGGTTTGGCTCTGAAATTTTCCCCAAAAAAGCCTCGTGTAGAGAGGGTCAGATAACTGAGGGTGTGGAGGATCACGGAGTGTGGTGTGGAAGGACACACTCGCCTGCTTCTCCCCAGTGTGTGTGATGTCTCGCGCTGCTGTTCTCTGCCAGGCTGTTCTGTCACGCCCACATTACTGGGCATCACAAATGGCCTGACACCTCTGAAACGTGAGCTGAAATGTGGATGCCTGGTATTGTCTCTCAGCAAGGAGAAAGTGACTAAGAGAGAAGTATTTAGACACAGAGTAAGAAAATTCTTGGCACAACTAGGAAAAGGCAAGATTTTGGTGTATTTAAAGTCTCTAAACTACCAATTGCAATTCTGTTAAATCAGAGCATACAGAGGTTTTCAGTAGCTATTCCACAGTGTGTATGAAGTCCAAGTATAAGCCTTTTTCAGCCATCTTACTTTCATTTGTTCAAATTATTCGCTGTGTCATACACATGCTGAGGGGTAATATCTGAAATTTTTTTTTCTAATGTCATTACTTGTTTTTTTTCTCCTAATCTTTACGTTTTTGTTATTAATACTTGTATTTCTCCCTTGTGGGCCCTAGTAGCACATTTTTCTTTTTTTCAAAGTTTCTTCTTCTCAAAACTGAGGTTTGTGTATAAAATTTGATTTTGAGGATTGTTGGCTAGGTTGTAGACAACCCTTGCAATTATCTGTAGGACTATAAACTAGTACACTACCATGAAAACCAGTGCAGAGATTTGCAAAAACCTGGAAACTGAAATTCCCTTTGATTAAACTCTAGCTTTTGTAGGTAATATTCCAAAAGATTTGAAGACCACATATTATGACATGTATACCACATTTATAAGCTATGCAACTCGTATATGTAAATCTTAGAAGCTGCATATATGCCCACCAACCTTTGGATGGATAAAGAAAACATTATATCCATAACCACTAGACTAATTCTCATCCATTCCAAAAGATCTGGGTCATTTGTAGAAAAACAAATGCACCATAAAGCTAAGTGAAATAAATCAGACACGGGAGGTTAAATATTTCATGGTAGCTGTTATATGAGAAATCCAAAATTATAAATAAAGAGCAAAATAAAAGGCAGATAATAGAAAATGGAGACATATTTTGCGGCAATGGAAAAGGAGAGTGGGTCTGGGGGGATTAGAGAGGATGAAAGAGGAAAGCAAACCACAGCAACAAAAAAGGAGGCACTAAGAATACGCTCCCAGGCTCCAGGTGGAGTGTACTTATCATATATTTCAAATATATACCCACAAAAGTAATTATATATATTATATATATTGTAAAAATTGTGCATGTATTTCTTTGTCCCCTTCTGGGTGTCCATTCATTTTTAGAGAGTCATCTGTCATGTGCTTAGTCATGCAGCTATAATAGAGACAACATTGCAACATTGCACTGACCTTCAGGGTTTAAGAGTCTGGTAAGGACACAGTCACATAGATAGATGAATCATAATCGGTGTCATCAGAGCTCAAAAATGCCAAATGCATTGACACCTAGGAATGGGATTCGTAGCATTGTGAGCAACATGACCGTGTGGATTCTGAAGCTCTGAGCACATGTTTTTCAGAAGAGATTTTACATGCCTTTTTAGCTTTCAAAATGGTTCTTTTTCTCCTTTGGCCTACTACATGCACAGTAATACGTCCCAGAGGTTCTGTTTCTTCTGTAACTAAAGCATTTACAAGCTTTTTCTGGGTCTGAGATTCTTCTTAAAAGATACTTGGCTGCAACCCCAAACTACAGTGCTACAAGCCACCATTCTACTATGGCCAATCTGTCTTCTTACATCCAACGTGTTCTCCTCATCACTAATTTATATGTCTAGAGCAACCATCAAATCTGTGAGTTTAGGTATTTCACGAAGTACTTTTATTTAAGTTATAATTCTTCTGGGCAGATAACACAACAATGAAAGAATGTGATGTTTTATGAGGAAACATCACAGTTTTTTGCAATGTTAAATAAAAGTGGAAAATTGCCTACAGCGTATAAGACAACTAAATCTGTCTACCTCCAAAGAGGATGTGTTGTGGAGGAAAGAAATGGGAAATCTTAGGAAAAAGTCTGTGAGCAGAAAAAAAAAAAAAATTTAAGGAAACATGTACTATCAAAATAATGCCTAATCTCACTGAAGGAATTACAATAACCAAGAATAATGTCAATAGACCACAATATTACCCCCTCTTTTTAATATCATCCTACTCTGGATGCTGCTCAGACACATCTACAGTATTTGTTCCTATATACATCAATGTGAGTAATAGTTTAAGTCCAAAAGATACAAGAGTGCATATAAAAACGTAATCTCTCCCTTTCACTTCACCCATAGGCGCCAAGTTTTTCTTTCCAAAGCAACCGATTTTAGAAATTTTAGGTGATCATTTCTATGGTTGCATTCTGTATAACTGGTCATTCTATAAAAGTACAACTATTGAAAAGAGAAATGCTTTATTTTTAAAAATGCTGTAGTAAACAATCTTGCACAGAGACTGTTGATATATATGATGTTATTACCGTGGGAGATATTTGTTAAGCAAAATTAAAGTGTCCAAGAGTTTTGCTAAAAACCTTCTCTCTCTCCATTTATTTTTGCCCTAATCACTTAAAAAAAAAAACTCCTGCTGCATCAACTCTGACACGTGAGAATTAGACACCTTCCTTGCTTCATCTGCTGCTACTACTGTCCGTGGGATACAATGGTACTGCCCTTCAAAGGAGCTTCTTGCTCTCATGCACTATTTTCTCTCCACTCCACTAGCAGCCAAAATGATATCCCTAATACAGCTAAACAGGTCTTGTCACCCTTCCACCAAGAAGCTTTGATTGGCTGCATGTCTGCCTCAAAGTCTAAGCCAAAATCATTATAAAGGTCGGTGTGCCCTACTCCCCACTATCAGTCTAAATTCCTTCATTTCCTCTTTGCTGCCACTCACTCTGAAGTCACAGCCTCACTCTTCTGTTGCTTTAATTCACGGGGAAAGTGTCAGCCTTCAGGACTTTGCACTCACTGTCCCTGGCGTTTGTCGCCTCCTTCCTTCACACATGCCCAAGCCGCAGGCCCTCATCTCGCCACCATCTCAGAGAAGCTCTTCTTCTATTGACCATTGGTGCAGAAATACACACAGAAACCAATGCCCTTTTGCAATCCTCTCACCTCAGTCCCAGCGCTGAAGGATCCCTTTCCTGAGTCCGTATCAGCTTCTAACCAACAGCATAACAAATGGTGACAGGATATTCCTACTACTCGGTTATATTTTATGGTGATAACAGGAAGATTTGGCAGATGTGCTTAAATCTCTCAGCTCATTGGCTTCTAAGTAGTCAAAGATGGAGATTATCCTGGAATTGCTTCTTAATCGAGTAAATGTTTAAAAACAGGGCAGGCCCCCTTCGTGCAGTCAGTGATCCTCAGAAGCACAAATTCTCCATCTCTCCTTCCTGGCCCTTAGTAAGTAGCCACTACAAATTCCACATAAAGAATAAGAACTGACCCAATAAGAGAACGATAGAAAAGCATTCTTGCTTAGTTAAGACTTCAGCTGAGAATCCGACACTGCCAAACTCTTCATGCCAAATTTCTACCATGATGATCAAAAGACCTAATTAAGCCTTCACCCTACACATGGAAGCCATGATATAGTAAAGAGATGGGGCTTTAAGCCAATATATTGTGGCTTTGCATTGAACTATGGTGCCCTTTTTTTTATTTTTTTACTTCCAGACAAGGTCTCAAGTGCACAGATACAGAGAAAATGACCTTACAATGTCCCATTCTGGTGATCTCATTAGATAGTATGAGATACCCATATGTTGTACCGTCCAATAAAATTTGAGGCACTTTAGGATGAATCTGGGTGATGAAACGGTATTTTATATTGATCACTCTGCAATGCAAATATCAAAGCCAAATATCTGGAGAAAAAAAAGGACTTTCTAGGGAGGTGTTTACAAACTAAGTCCTAAAGAAGAGAGAAGGAGTCCCACTGACCAAATAGGCTATCTTGCCAAGATCTGGATCAACAAAGTTTGGTGCGCAACATGCGCTCAGTTGTTTCCTAATCATGGAAGAAACTTTAAAATTTCACTTAAAAAATGTGTTGCAATACCAATTCACAGTAGTGTTTCAAGCTTTTCCCAAGTACCGTGGAGGTGGTAGCAGAGAACAGTACAGAAGCAATCTTGCCTTGTGGCTTGGGCTCTGGCTGTGCAGGCATGCCAAGGTTACATCATCAACTCTACAGTTACAAGTTGTGTGACTTTGGAAAAGTCATTCAATATCTTTGTGTCTGCTTTTTCTCATCTGCAAACTGAGGATTGTTTTTTGTCTTACAGAGATAAGAAATCTCATTGTGAAGATTAAAGTTATGTATGGAAAAGGCCGAGGATATCATCAATAATCAGGATACGTCTTTTTTCTTTTGTTTTACACATGAAAATGCTTTATGAAAGGAAGAAATTTACTAAAGTATTTTTTGAGACATATATTGATTCTTATTCTAGACAAGAATATAATACATAGCATAATGCAATGTGTCACACCCTAAGATTAGAAAATATTTTCCCCAAATAACATTTTCCTTAAGTACAAAAATGCATTTAGAATGAGTTTCAAAGGAGGAGTTTTCATTTGAATTTAATGTGATGCAGCCACATGTTTTCTTGCTGGCAATATCTTATTTCATTTTTAGCATTCACCTAATTCCATACACTTTATTTTCTGGATTCATTACTATGCAAATATGCATGCACTATATTCAAATGCATGCTTTGAGGATTATGATGCATGATATCACTTCACAATTAAACAGCTTGCATCTATTTTTCTCAAGTTGCACTTTTTTATATAAGCTGGTACAAGTTACTGAGTCAAGTCAATAACCAAGATTTTCCCTTTGGTCTAAGAAAAACACCAAAATGATCCTCTCTACAGGTTATAATAATTATAAGCTTTTTAAGTGCATTATTCGAAGACATACATTGGCTATTGATTTATATAAAATAAAATGAATTTTTCTAAAATATTTAGTTTTGCTGATATATATTAAGATTTCTTTTCTAAGATTGTTCTGAATTTTAGTTTGTAAATCATTTAAGCTTCACTTTCTTTTTTCACCCTAATGTTGTCGGATGCATTTTTATTATTGTAATGTTCCCAGTTTGTAGAAAATAAAAAGATACTGAGTTGGAAAGAAGTAGTGCTAAGAGCTGGTTTGTTACTTTGATTGGTGTGAAAATACATCACAAAGGGAAGGCCTAAACAAAATGTTTAAAAGCTCTCAATAACTGAGATTTATCTTTCCTAACTTCAGAAGCAAAGATGTTGGAAAAGACAAATATTCATCCTTTAATTTTGAAGCAAAATAGTATGTCTCACTTTTTGGAGATGTTAAATATTAAAAACCAGTATGTTAAGAGAGATTCTAAGGTAGTTATTTAGAATAGAAAAAAACAAAATCTAGTAATTGGAATATTTAATAAAACATATGGTGTCTTTAGCTAAATTGCAATTAAGTCTTATGAAGCACTTTCAAAATGAATGTTTTATTGGCAACATATTCCAAATTAACTAGGTATTGTTGAAGTGATAGTTTTAATTTTACTGGTATAGCAGTTTCCTCTTAGCATGAAGAGATATATCCCAAGACTAGCAGTGGATGCCTAAAATTACCAATAATGTGGAACTCTAACATATTATTTTTTTCTATGTGCCCTGCAATGCTGCCACATAGGACCAGACTTCATGTGCCCTTCCATGTCTCATGCGTTGGTGCCTCCTTGTAACATTATTCTTTGCTTTGAGGCAATGTTAGGTAAGTAAAGTTTACTTGAACACAAGCACAGTGTTACTATGACGGTTGGTTTGATAACCAAGCTGGTTGCTAAGTGATTAACACTCAGACAGGATATGTGGCATGGATAAGCAAGACAAACGATCATTCATAACAGGGGATGGGACATGAGTTTCCCTTGTGCTAACCAAAATAGTGTGTAATTTGAAAGTTACGAATAACTCACGGACAAAATTTTCATTTACTATTTTTATCTGAGGTTGATCTCAACTGAAAACACGGAAAGGGAAACTACTTGCTGCAGAAACATCATTATGCACGTTATAATGTTTGAAAGATTCTATAGCATAGATTTAGTTTCATCTACACCCGTCACTTACAATAGAATCTAGAACGTGTTGTGTCCATTCAACATTAGTTTTATTTAATGTATGAATGAGCGGGCTGCCTGTGAGTCTGCAAGGCTGACTCTGCCATGGAAAATGGATTCCTTCAGCAGTGCTGGCTAAGCCTGCACTGTGTCATTAGGCATTACATTTTGGCAGAAATACTTTACTCCTAATAAATAATATTGGAAGGATTTTTTTACTTAACCCATAGAAAGTCATATTTAAAGGCACAAAAATATTGTGGACATACCAAAGACGGCACCACCTGTCTTTAAATGGGTTTTCTTTCCTGTGGATACATAGTGTACAGCCATCACTTATGCTACTAAATTTCCCTTAACCCATGTGACATGCTAAGCAATGCTTGTCAATAGTGCTATTTATTTTATGTTATGTAAACAAAATGCTTCAAAAATTACAAGCAACTTGGCAATCTTATGTGTGGTGAATTTTGCATATACTTTTTGTAAACACGTGTATATATGCACAGGGGAAAAAATTAAGGAGTTTTCAGCTATTGAATCATTTCCCCAACTACCAAATTCTCACGTTGAAACCCTAATTCCCAATAGCTCAGAATATAATTGTATTTGGAGACAGGATCTTGATAAAAGACATTAAGTTAAAAGGAACAGGACCAAATCCAGTATGACTTGTGTGCTTATAAGAAGAGAAAAATCTCAGAAATTTAAGTATCGTATGGTTTCTCTCATCTGAGAAACCCAGAATACAGATAAGTAAGAATTAAATGAGTGAAATGTTGGGATTCAAAGGGAATGGGGAGGGGGTTGGAAGGCAGGCGAGTGGGTCATGAAAGGGATAGGACATTGTGATATATATGTGCACACAATTCTTAAATTTAATGTAACCATGTGTATTTTATATACATCCTAATAAAAATGGAAAAAGTAGAGAAAATCTGGACACAGATCCAAGAAGAGAGACTATGTGAGACATTGAGAGAAGTTGATTAGCCAAGGAGAAACGCCTCTAGAGCCTATTCTGCCCACAGAAAGAACCAGCCAGCTGAAAACTTGTGAACTACTAGCCTTAAGACACATGAGGAAAATCAACTTCTCTAAGCTCTGCCATCCAATTTGTAACACTTAGCATTATAGCAGCCCTAGCAATTTAATACGCAAGTGGCAAAATATGCCATCACAGGCTTACTATTGTAGTACTTTAAAACATCTCTCTGTTAGCATTTTATTTCTCTTCGATAGTTTGCACCAATGGCTGAGAACAACAATTCCCAGAATTGAGGGGGAAAAAAAGCTGACATAATGGTCAAGGGTGGGTTCTAGTATCCGATGTCTTCTGTTTGACTTCTCAACTACTGGCAGATCTACACAATGTTAACATGACAGCAGTGACTTCCACACACAGTAAGTAAGTCATCAATAAATTGGAACTTTTTTTTTCTAGTAGTACAAATTTTTGGATATAAGCACATTGTTAATACATTAGGAGAACCATTAATATATACAATAGTTTTGCTTTATTAACAACCCTGTTCATGTTAGCAATTTTGATCTAATTTAAGTGATGTCCCCATTATAGTGCCAAATTGTGTTTTCATTAATACAGCGAGAAAGCCATTAATATGAAAATTGCTCATTCAGAATCACATTAGTGAAGTGCTTATCCTATTATCACAAAGCTGATTCTAACCTAGGTGTTAAGCAGCTTGAGTTGAAGTATCCTGTAGCAAAGATGTCATCATATTTCTTTTGAAAGTTCCCACTGGCTTTTTTATGGCTTCCTCATATCTTGTACTTATTACTAATAAAAGTCATATAAATTAGTATCAGCATCACTAGTAACCTCTTTCTAATCTTGTGCATTCTGTACAGTGGTACGTATCATCTATTAACTTTATGTTTTGTTACTTTGTCTCCAAGCATATTGTCAGGAATATTAATAAATAATATTTACAAACTTGCATTCTTTGTAAACAACTAATTAATCTAACTTCACTGTCTATGTAACTCTACTATCTTATGCAAAGAAACCTATTAAAAGGTGATTATACCGGAGTTCACAGAATATATGGGGACGCTGGTCATGAAATAATAATGATTTCTGTAACTTTCCAAAATGGGAAAAATTTGTTTATTTTCCACCACTGAAACTACTGGAAGCTGCTTAAATTTACAAAGAAAAGAAGCTTATTTAGCTCACAGCTCTATAGATTCAGTGGTACAGCTTGTACTTTGTGGTCGATGAGAGGCGAAAGACTGTACTGGCAGGCAGGAAGCCAAAGTGAAATTCAGAGACAAGGCTCCTTCTTAAAGGAGCTTGTTCATTTGATTTGGTAGACCTTCCTTTTAAGCCTAATGCTTCAGAGGACAAACTATGTCCAAATTCTATCAGGCAATCAGAGCAATGATTATCCCAAAAACAATAACTGTATCCATTTACTCTGTCAGGAGGAAAGATCTTTTTTTACCGAGCCATAGGCCTCATGTGAGCGATCATCTGATTGGCTCAGGCTAGGTTCTAGACCAACTGTTTGCTATGATAAAAGAATAAGGAGGTTCTTTATAGCTTCATCTCAATCTGATCAAGCCATAGGAAAATAGGGAAGAGAAAATTATTCCCTACTAATTTTGCGCAATTATTTTTACCCTCTCCTCTACTAAGGAGAAACTGAATTAACTCAAAAAGAGTCGATTTCCTAATGTCACTTTCTCTGCATGGCTTTTCTTCTTATTTTTGAGAAAATTTACATGCTGAATGGAAATCAGCATTCTGTGGCAGCATTTTAGTAATTAGTACCAGGATTTCTGATGTAAGATTTCTAGATCTACCGGCACTAAAAACTAAACTATGCTTGATGCTACCCTTTTGTATGTGTGTGGTATTATGGTCTTTGTAAACAAGTAACTAATCTACCCTCACTGCCTATCTAACTCCACTATCTTATGCAAAGAAACTTAGTAAGAGGTTATTATGAGGGAGTTCACAGAATATATGGGGACATTGGTCATGAAATACTAATGACTGGTCCCAGGGCCTTCACACTGAGTTATTTCTCCAGCTTATTCTATTTTTTATTTTGAAACAGGGTCTTGCTAAGGTTCTAGGTTACCCAAGATGTGTTAAACATATAATAATCCAGCCTAAGCCTCCCAAATTACTGAGATTATAGGCCTGTACAACCAGGTCCAGCCAAAAATATTTTTAAAGTTTTTTTTTTTTTTGTTTTGTTTTGTTTTGTTTTTTACTACCTCCAGAATGAATCCTGATGTATCTTGCTTGACCCCGTAAATTACTATGAAAATAACACATGAACTTCTTACCCCTAAATTTATATTAAATTTCCCCCAAATCATCAGATTTATAATACCATACACCACAGTTTCCAGATATCTTAAAATGTCATTTGAACATAAATCTGCCTTCCTGTAGAAGGCGTGCTTTGTATAATACCACGCTACCTCTCTCAAGCAGGCAGTTTTATTTAGCACCCCTCCCTTGATTGACAGTGGTTTGGGAACATTACCTTTTGTGACTCATTTTCTCCTTTACTAAAATAGGAGAAAAAAATTCCAATCTCCTTTGAATAAAAGTTAGTGCTTACTCCATGAGCATAAGTTGCCCAATTTGTGGAATATAAATTCAATCATGATGAATTGTATTAGACTACCCATAACTTCGATGTCTCATGTCTTTTAACAGAGGAGTGGAAAAATTTATAATAGCTCGTGATTGCCCCAAAATTTCTTTTCAGCAAACTTAAAACGATCTCTAGACTTCAATGCAAACTCTTCTTCAGCTTTAAGGATTTAGCTTTGGATTAATATCTTCCAGTTGTGTTCATGTAAGGGTGGGTGGGTGGGTGGGTGTGTGTGTGTGTGTGTGTGTTTGTGATACAACAACACAATTTCTTAAAGTGAAAAAAAGAAACAGGTACCTTATCCTTTCCAACGGAGCCTGTAAGAATTAGGCAATCCTCTCAGCATTTCTTTTCAACTGAGACTGGAGTTCTTTCATCTTTTTTATCATATATACACACATTGCTTGCTATGGAATGAAGCTGATTCGCCCAGCCTATTAGATGCACACTGTGTTCGCAGTGCTGGCACTGTAGGAAGGCTGGCTTTAACTTGGATCTTCACCTACGATCATCCTGAGTTCAGGGCCAGTCACTATGGCAAGTCATGAGAGTTTACTGCTAGACGCTAAAGGAAATGATCACGTGGGCCTCAGGGAGCTCAAGATTCTCTGTTTTCTTTTATGAGAGCATTATGTCCTCTGAGTCCAGATATAAAGACATATATAAATAAAAGAAACAGGGCAGCTATGTTGTGTGAGTCAGCGTCACAACCAGTTCATTTTAGACTACTCATAGGTCATTCTCTTCCTTCTTGTTCTCTGGATCTCCTCCAAGAACATTTTTAATGAGATTTTCATTGAATTTCAAATCAATGTGCCAACCTAAAGAAAGCAGGGAACAAAAAATGTGCATAATGGGATTAGAAAGTGGAACGTATAATGGCTATTGGCCATTAAAATAGATTTCATTATTATGATTTTTTAGGAGGTAGAGGATATGCTATTTGTCCTTACATTAAAAATAAGCAAAATATTAACAGTGTTGTTGGGGAACGGGATCGCTTTACTAATATCCTGTTGCTAGACAAAGATTTTTTCCTTTCCAATAGGTAGGATTTTCTTGTCTAATACATTTTCTTCTGCCTGTGTCTAGCTCTATTATTATCCTATCAAGAATGTTTCTCATCTAGGATTGAACATGTTAGTGCTGAGAACAGGTATTCACATCTCTGCTTATTTTGACCATAGATATCCTTGGCTAAAAAAAAAAAAAAAACCCTCTGGGATTTTTTCCAACTTCCTCAACCATGGGAATTGAACAGCCCCTGCTCTTTTCGGTTATATAGCAGATAATTACCAGCAGAACTAGTTACTGGAAACAAGTTATGGTTCATAAGCTATTAAATTTCAGCTTGAGATTTTTTGACAGTTTCTTTCTAGATTTCTAAGAGAAAGTTTGTTTGAGTGTACTATCACTCTTCTAGTTCATTGTTATACTACAGAAAATGTTACTAGAAGCTTTTTCAAAGATACAACCTGCCTTTGTCAATTTCTTTAATTGAATATGCACCTCACACCAAGGCCAAGTTGCAGAACTAAAGAAGTACAGAGAAGAAAGTATTTTGGATAGAATAAAAATTCAGCCATGTTTAGTTTTAAATTTGAAAAATGATGCTTATATTTGTGGTTAGACATTAGTATGTGTGCTCATTGCAGCAGCTCTAAATAAGTATTTTAATTTAATGATACAACTTCCCTGTGTGTAAACTAACTTCTGAACTCCCCCCTTTAAAATGCATTGTTTTCAGGACGTTCTTACCATGAACTCTGCCATTTTGTCCCACTATATCTCTCCCTTGTTGCTTTTTCTGATTCCTTATCCATCATTTCCTTTCACGTGCAAATAACAACAGAAACGGAGCCAAGCAAGGGATAATTTAAGCACAAGAAATTTGCGTGGATGGTGCTTTCAAGAGAAAAGGTAGAAAAGTGAGAAAAAAGAGCCAGATGTGGAAATATTCAGAACAAGAAAAATTAATGATCTGGTTGTCTATGCGGACAGCAACAGAGCTCACGCCTGCTGAGGATCACTGGGAAGTATACAGCTGTCCTCTAGTAGTTCAGAGGCTGAGATGCTTAGCTAATCATTCCCTACCATCACTGGTTAAGGAAGGAGTGCTTCCTGGAGGCCTTTACTTTCCCAAAACATGAGGTCTGCTCAGTGTTGACACAAGGATGCCAGAGAAAGCCTATAGGTACATGGCAGCGGATAAGTACCAGAAATTTTCAGATGTCCCTGAAACAGTGATGACCAAGGCCCACAAGGAGGGAGCACAGCCTCACCACTATTATCAGTGCATTAGTTCACTTTTCCACAGCTATGGCTCTTACATTTTGGGAATAGCAGACTAAGTACTCGGCAACTGACTTAGGATCAATAATTCTTACTGATTTTGAGGAGAATGGATTGCTTTTAATTGTCATTGTATTGTATTGTATTTCTCACTGAGCCCAAAAATAGCCATTCCAATGTAGATACCTAGAAAACTCTAGAATCCTTAATGAGCACATACAAATTGCTGAATCCGACTATCCATTCGTATGACCAATGTAAGCAGGACAATCTTCTTATACTAATTGCAGACCAACATTACATGTCTAATCAATCTCCCAAAGATATTGCCATTCTTTTCTCGTTGCAGGTTGTGGCTACTTTATCACGTAATGTACTAATTCTAAAATACAAGAATATGGAATTTGAATGGATTTAGGATATAAAAGCTATTTTACATCGTTAAGTCATGCTGGAAGAGTTCTAAGTCAAGGTATAGTTGCCACTCAGGATGCAATTAATGTCAGTACTTGTATTATCTATCTGCATGCTTTTCACTCCGCTTGGCTCTGTCCTAAGGTAAGTTGTCTTTTTTTAAATGTCAAAATGGACATCAAGAGTTCCAGACATTGTACTTGCAATTTCAACTTAAAAAAAAAAAAAAAACAGCCTTACTCCTACCACTAGACAAAATTAAATCCTAGGCTTGACTCTCAGAAGTCTATTTGGATAATTGGATTGTACTTAAATCCCTGTGAATCCCTGAACTAAACACTTTCGATGGGAAAATAGGATGATCTAACTGTCTAGACTAGAGTAAATGAGTGTGTGTCCATGTGGTGGTGAGACAAATGCAGTGAGGTGGGGTGTAGCCCTTCATCTGGATCGTGGGTTGAGCAGGAGCTGAGGTCAGTTTGACTTGTGTGTTCCTCATCTGATTCTTAAAGAAAACCAGGGGACTAAAATAAAAAGCAGCAGCAGTGGTTTTGACAGGGGGATTTATTAAATATTTCTACAAGATAGTATACCGTATTTTTCATATACCCTAATTTTACATATTACCACTGTTTTGACTATATGAAATATTTCTCCTCTCCTATCTGTATCAAAATTTACAAATATAGATGTTCCTCAATTTTTGATGGAGTTGTGTTCTGATAAACCCATTATACACTGAAAATATCTTAAGTTTTAAAAGCACATAACACCGCTAGTTTGTTCAAATCATAGTTAAGCTATGCAGTACCCTGGAGAGCAACCATTGTTCAACCCAGAATAAGAGTGGCTGAGTAGAAGCTGTGGCCCACTTCCCAGAAGTGCAGGAAAGTACTTACTGCTCATTGCTAGCCTGGAAAAAGACCAACATTCAAAATTTTAAGTACGGTCTCTACTACATGTGTCTTGCTTTCCCATTATTATAAATTCAAATAGCCTTGTATTAAAGTCCATCTGTAGGTCTAAACAATTATAATGCTTTTCATCTCCCCGGCTCACTGGAGAACAACTCCAGATCTTGAGTACCACTCTACACCCAATCTAGAAATGGTCCACTCACTAAACCTCTCACTGGACTCCCTAGATTGTGTTTGGGATCTATACACTCTCCATTTCAAAACACATCATCATTGATAGATTTTTTTTAAGAGTGAGAATTCTATCAATGTTAAGTTGTAACAAATTTAAATTAACCACCACAAGTGGCCATCCATTCATTATTCCTATTTTCAAAACGGTATCAAAATTGAAGAACTCTTACAGTTACTTAGCAGGTGTTCATTGAATTATGCCATGTTACTCCATTTTCTGATTATAGGTGAATTTTTTCTGGGTGAATTCTCTACTTTTTACTTTGCATCTCCCTTCCGATTCATGACATCTGCTGGACATGAACTCAATTTCTACATTTCCTGAAGTACCACTTCTACAAGACTGTGGAAATGGCAAACTTTTGCTAAGGTTTGGGTCCAAAGCTCTCAAACGCTAGCACATGTCTCAGTCCTCTGGAGGACTTGTTAATAATCCCAGATTATTTGGTCTGCAGAGGTTTTTGATTCAGTAGCTCTGAGAATGTTTGAAAATTTTCACCTCTTACAAGGTCATGCATATTGCTGAGGCTACTGGTAATAGGACGGTGCATTTCTGAAGAATTTATATAGAGTGATAAAAAGAGAGAAACAGAAGACAGTTGCCTTACTGTGCAAATTGCATAACATTAATAAGAGATTTCTGATTTTGCAAAGCCTTCCAGCCATTTCCATGTTAAGAAACTTCTCACAAGTCATAGAACAGGCACCCGTGAGGTCTTCTCCCCTTTTCTTGATTTTTCTTTTTCCTTCCTCTTGAAAACACTGACTTGAAAGGTGAAAGCTTTTTTATTGTACAGAAAACTGGAGTGTAAGAACACTTGTCTTTGCATCAGACCTTGTCTTTCCTGAACAAGTCCACACACTATTTTTGTAGGTGCTTTGCCATGTGAAGATAGTTCTGTCTTACCTACCTACTTCTGCTATTGGCTTTGAAGCTAAGTCTCTCCATTACATAGTGCTTTGTGTTTCATGAATCTGAATCTTTATATGGATTTATAGCTAAAGATTAGATTCTTTTTGATGCAGTGATCATTTATTGAATGGCTTTAATTTTACAAGTGTGACAGAATTAGTGTGTGTGTGTGTGTGTGAATCTTTTAATGTTACCCCTTAGATAATCATTGGCAAGTATAATCTGTGTTCATTCTAAAAGAGACACACACTAAAATGATACTCTTTGGGGATCAAGACCATTTGGACTGGAAGGCTGGGTACACTGCCATTAAGTCATGGCTGTGAGGATAGATCACCTTCAAATCCAGCTCGGCCATTTTATAGCTGTATGAACACAAGAAATTCAGCTACTCCCTCTAGAACTATTTCTCCTATAGAATATGGATGAATTATTTTCATCGTTGGATCATTTATTGTGTGTGGTCAACTAGTGTACACATAAACTAGTGGCTGGTACATCATGAATTATTCATTAAATACCAGCCCCACATTTCTGAGGAGCCTGCAGATCAAAGCTATGAAATGGTTGCAGCTGAATCCTCCACTCGTGTCCTTTACACAAAACTTTTAGATCGACAAGAAAAGAGAGCCCTCCATTTAGGGGGAGTTTTCTAAGAACATAAGAAATTACTGTTAAATATTTAGTTCTAGTATAATAAATCTTAGAAAGCTCATTTAAATTTTATCAATTACTTCCTTATTTAACATAGAATCAAGAAAATTTCAGTGTTTACGAAATACTTACTAATTGCTTTTTCCTTCAAACTGAAATTCAATATCCAACTTTAAAGATACCTCAAGATAGTTTAATACCTTCTCACAGAGTTGTTTTTTGTCATAGGTCATAACAGAACCAGAAGAGTATTTCAATATTGCTGATTTTCATTTGAAGTCAGAAATATGTGTAAACATTGAAACTAATTGGAATTAGTTTCAAGGAATCCTGAGCCAACGGATGTGTATGCATATGCAGACACAACAGTCTGATCACTAACTCCATTACAGAGCAGAAAACTGGGGTGGGGGGTGTCCCTTTTATCCCACTTATCAAATTATTCATTTCCAATTTTGGTAAGTCCTGAAAAAAATATAAGTTGGCTTAAATCCCCATCATAAGCATACTTCTCAAAGTTAAAATAGCATCTTATTTTTGTTCCCATCAAATTGAGAAAATTTTCTTTTAATTTTACTTAGTTCTAAATTTTTATAATCCAAATCCTAGAGACAGATGAGCAGTGAGTTTATTGCTTTGACTTGTCTCTTGCTTGTCTTTGCTTGTCCTGGGGAATGGTCTTCATTTTTATATAAATTCATATAAAATACATCTTCAAATTATTCTATTGTTCTCTGAAAAAAATGGCATTGGTCATCAATATTAGAAATTTTGGGGCAATGGAGAAAACTGATTAAAAGATCTTATTTTGGGTAAATATAAAATGTAAAGTATAAAAAATACTTGGTGACTTTTACTTCAATGACCTAATTTTTATATGTAGAATAACCTGTCAATTCTGTTTGAAGGAAATAATGCAAAATCAATTTTTATATCTTTAGAAAATCTGAGTGTGTTATTTTTACAGTACCAAATTAGGTCACTTTGTTTCTCCTTCACAAAGTGAAACCAACTAGAGAGGCTTCAATGAGGGCAGATTTCTAGATTATTCAGCTGTTTGTTTTTTAATTACTTTTTACTGAATGTGTCATAATTATAATCAGATGAATATTAATTGAAAGTAAACATTTTTCCAAAGATGGAAGCATGTTCTCACAAAGGAAATGAGCCAACAGATTCACCTCTTCCTTCCTGCTCCACTCACGGGTGGGCGGCTTCCTAACCATCCCTAAAGGTGATCCTGCAGAGTCCTCCCACCGAGTCAGCCCAATCAGATATCCAGGAATCACGCTGGCTCTCTTCGTAGTCCTCTCTTCTGTCAGCAGATGCAGTGATGCTTTGGGTGCATCTTTAGGGAATTTTGCTTTCTGCCCTTCGTCCTCCTTTCTCCTGCCATCTGGTCCGTTTGTTTTGCTTCCATTCAACAGATCTGTTCCCCTCTCTTCAACTGACCTGCATGGATCTCAGGTAGTTCAGCAAGCCCATAACGCTTGACAGGTTTGGGGACAGACAATAGGACAGTGCCAAGGTATTTCACCCAAAGGCTTTTTCATCTGTTCAAAGTAAGAAGAAGACCTATGTGTATATTCCTCCTAGACGCAAACTATTACTTTTCTTTTGGCTTCCTGAAGGCAATTTGGAAAACGGAATCATCATCTATTGCCAAACGAAGGCTTCTTTTTATGGAATATCAATTTCTTACATCGGGAGCAAAATATTATGGGCCACACCCCTGAAATGTTCACAGCAATCGACATCTATAATTACGTTTTGGACTTCCTCAATGAGCATAGCTACCTCCTGTTGATTTACACATGTGTGAGCTAACCATGCACGGATTCTTTTTTCCCGTGTATGTGTGACACACAATGGTTATATTAAACTTCAGTATTTTGTGTACATGTATGTTGCATCAACATTCCAATCCTTCTCTCCATTTTTGGCCCTCCAGCTCTCATACTTATTCTTCTTAACTTTCACTATCATGTCCATTTGGTTCAATAGAATGCTGTACATTCTGGGTATCTCATAATAGAGAAACCATACAAAATTTACCCTTCTGGGTTTGACTCACTTCACTAAGCATGATGGCCTCAAGTTGCGTCCATTTATCTACAGAAGCCTCAAATTTATATGTCTTTATGGAAAAGTTGCACTCCAGTGGATATATATCACAATTTTTGCATCCATTGATCTGTATTCTTATAGGAACACCTAAATATAGGGCAAAATCCATCCCAAATTGGATATAGATCCCACTGAGAAATATGATTAAGATACAAAGTTACTATTATCAGTCTAAGACCACAGTTTATAGTTATGAATTGATATACAGATCATAAAATCTAATAGAATCACAATGGATGGAAACTCAGTCCCAATCACAGGAGAGAAAAAAGTAAAAGGTAGATGACATGGGCGATTTGCCCACTAAGATGAAAACTTTATATATCTACTTAAACCCTAGGGTTCATTTAAATATTACTCTAAATAAATTAACTGAAATAAAAATTAAAGTTTAGTATTCCATATTCAAACCTGTTGAGATGGGTTAAAGTGGGAGTTAATAAAAATATTGATTTTAAAAGTTCATCTCAGTGTTTATTTCGTTCTTCATCAAAGAAGCTTTTTGTAAAAAATAGTATTTTTATGCCTAATGCAAATCGATTACAGTTTTGAATAAAAAATAATGAACATAGTAATGCTTGATTATATATATAATGCATATATATGTATATATGTGTGTATACACACACACAGACACACACTCACACTATATATATATATATATATATATATATATATATATATATATATATATATATATATATATGTGAGAACACATTTCAAATACCAAGATCTAGAATTTTGAAATAGCATGTTCTGGAATGCCTTTTGAATTGGGGTGGGAGGAGGGTCTACCTTTCACAAAGTGGATAAGTAGGACCAAGAGAACTCTTTTCTTCATGATAAATATTACTTTGCCTTAATCTTTTGAGACAGAGATCTGTGAGTCCTAGAAACAGCTGTCCTCTTTTTGAAATTTTTTAAATGTGTTTATGGATTAAAACGCCTCTAGTAGAGGATCCCAGTGAAAGTAACAAATGAAAGTCAAACTCTAAAGTAATATTGTGACTCAACACATCAACTTACTAAAGGGGGTATATAGTTTGCAGGTGGTAAAAATTACAATGAGTTTATAGAAAAATAATGCAAATAATTATAGAACTATTACAAATCTTTAATAAACATTTTCATATTTCATGAATATATTTGATATATGACTTTTATCCTCAAATTAGATTTTAGATCAGTAAAGTTTCCCAAAAATTATATGACTGGCATAAATATTAATTTATCAGAATGTATCTCCAAAATTTTCTTACATGAGTTAATATGTACCTTTTCCTTTTTTATATAAATAATATTGTTAAACACCGATTTAAATTCAAAAGGCAAAAAATAAAAAATAAAATATACTAAACTACAACTTCAAAAGAACATAAATCCTTATTGGTTCAGAAGCTTTTCTTTAAAATATTACTCCCAAGAAGCTGGTACTAAAGGTGTATATCACTGTGCCCAGCTCATTTTTATTATTTCTAAAACATAAGAATATAAAATACAAAATTCTATCTTTGTTTGCAATTATACTTACTGCAAACTTAGATATTCAGTTCCTGGGTAGGGGGAACCTCAGCAAATCATCTATTTAGTGATATGAGAACTCAACTAGCAATCACATGAGAGAAGCATCATTTGTATATTGATTTGGAAATGATGCAAACCACAAAGGTCTAAATGTTCGGAATATAAGCTGGGATTCTGTAACTACCAAGATTAGACTGTTGGATTGGTGAATGGTGATAGTACACTCAGAAAATTAATCAGATAGAAATGAGTCAGAAGAAGAAGGTAAAGTATAACATGGTTTCTCTGATATGAGACGTTACTTCATGGACCAGTTACTTCATGGAACTCAATGTGGAAAGTAATGGAAACTGGGGTGGGTTGGGGGGGAGGCTCAAAAGGAGAGAGGGGAAGGATCTTTCTTTAACTTTGCCATGATATGTGTACAAAATGCTCAAGATCAATGTCAACTTTAAATTTTGCACTTATATGTATCAATAAAAGGGGAGAAAATATAGTCTATGAAAAAAATAGAACTCACATTTAGGAAACAGAAGCATCGAGGTCAAGCAAAGCATTCAAACCTTCAGTAAAAGTGGAAGGTTTCAATTATTTTCAGGTGAATGATACGCCGCAAAGTCTCCGCATATCATAGAGAAAGGACAGGGAGGATGAGGGCAGCATCTAGACATATGTGACTGTGTGGGAAGCTGAGAGAAGAGACCCAGTCCACAGGAAAAAGTTGAGCTCAAAACCAGAAGGGTAAAGAATGACACCACTGCGTTTCTGGAGATGGGACATGATAGAAGCTGGGGTTACTGAAGAAAGGCCATCTTTAGGCCTGAACAGAAAGAATAAAGTTTTCTCTTGCAATTTGCCAACAGAGTGATATTTTCACTCGGTACGAACACGAAGTTTCCCTAGTTACAGGGGAAGAGAGGTCACCTGTTGGAAGATCAAGGAGCTACTGGAACCCCGAGAAGAGAGGGAAAGGTCTGAACTTAGCCTGGGCAGGCACTAAGGAGCTAGCCATTGATGAAAAGGTGGCTTAGCAGTGACAAGAAAAGCTGTACTTAGATCTCCATGCTGTACAGAACACGGTAAAAGAATAAGTTTTATACTGACAACTTCAACGTATGTTTTGGTGTCAAGATAATTCAGTCAAATTTCTGTGTGAGTTTTATTTTAATTTATTTTGTGTACATGTATATTGCTTCAACATTACAATTTACTTTTTAACTAAATTTTGTTTTGCATATTTGTAATGTACAAAATGATGTCCAAGGATCAACTGTAAAAGGGTTATTATGATTTAAAAAAAAAAAGAAATGTTCATTGGCTCACATAGTTGCTTTCTTTTTTGTTTGCTTGTTTTTGTTTTGCTTTTGTGGCCAGAGCTGCTGAAATTGGTTCATCTAACATGAACCCCAAACAGTATATTTTTATTATTTATAATGTTCATGTGATACATGATCTTCTGAAACTGATCTAAAATAAATCTTTCCACCCTTAAATTTGTGGATGTCAGGTATTGAGTCATAGCAACAAAAAAAGTAACTAAGACACATGTAGAACATGAACATACATCAAATAAAGGAAACACATGCAGTTATAAATGTAGACTGGCATTTTAGTAATTGTAAGAGATTGCTAAGTCTTAGTTATATTTTTTGCTTCTAGTCTTTTAAAATAAACACAGTTCAAGTGGCAACCAATAGTCTGGGCTGTTATGGTTTTAGATAGTTGAAAAATGCACTGGATGAATTATATTAACTTCACTACTTAGCTACCTTCTGTAGTTATTGGAAGAAAAGCAAAATATATTGTCAGCCATTTAAGTGGTAAATTAAATTCTAAGATCATATGAAAAACTGATTGACTACTGGTTGAGGATCTAGTAAAGTACTGACATTAAGATTTTAGTGAGTCACAGCTTCAATGGGCTGCAGTTTCTTCTTGAGGATGTTAGCATTAGATCTAGAGTCCAGATGATTTTTTAGATAAGCATTGGTTTTCAAATATTGTGATTTCAATGTATATTTTTATTTACAGATAACAAAATAAGACACAGGGAGCTAATAAAGAATTAAGAATTTTGTAAAAGATAACAGATGATTTTGGTGTTCGGGAGAAAAAAATTTGATTGCTGGCCTGCTTGGCTAATACTTATTCTTTCTTATATTGATTGGAGATAATTGGCAAATGCATCTCTGTCGGACTTATTGATCACTGTGAAGACAATTGAACTATTTGGATGTAGAGTCATCATGTGGGAATTATAGTCTTGCGGCCTGTATGACTTTCTTCAACTACGCAGAATGCACAGCTTCCATATCCCCATTTTCTTTCTCCTCATTGGCAGTGTTTTTAGCCACAGTGACAGCATCTTACGGCTGTGTCTTTAGGTCGTGTCAGTGATCTCACCTTTCCTTTACCAGCTGTGGCAGAACTTCCACTGATCTTTTGTATGTGTTATTTTTAATAAGAATAAATCACCCCTTAATTTTACAAGTATGTCTAACATGATATGTATTGTTAATCTTTTAAATATTCTCGATATTTTGTATTCCCTGGGCTTATTTCTTTCAACTCAGAAATATGCTACTCTTGGTAAAGACACATCGGTTTAATGACCCTTTACTTCTTGGATTTTACTGCATTCATCCATCTCTTTTTTTATTTCAACAGCTATTTTCTCAAGAACTGTTGACTCCAATGTCTACAACACATGCAAAGCACTTGCCTTCCATCCAGATAGTTTTCAAGTATTTGTTTCTAAGAATTTTTTTTCTAGAAACTGCTGATAGTATAAAGTCCTACTGTAAAATACAATCACAATTTGTATTTTCTGCCTGAGACCAAACCACCATGCTCAGTTAAGTGAGTCAAACGCAGAAAGTTAAATATTGTGTAGTTTCTCTAGTATGAGCAGTTCATACTACAGACATTCTATCAAAGCAAATGAGTCTGAGAGAGAGATTTTGGGTGGATGGAGAGGTGGTGGCAGCACCAAAGAGCGGGAGGGGAACGGATTGTAATGTTGATGTGCTATATATGTGCACAAAATACTCAAGCTCAATGTAATCATTGTGTATTGCATGTACAGAAAAGATAATATAATTCGATCACAATTTATATGTTCTGCAACACCAATAGCCGCTTTGTCTACTACATGTCTGACACAGTCCCTATTAAAGGCATGAGGAACAATAAACGCAAGAACTGTTATCTACCCAACCAGAATATGATATCACATTTCTCCTAAATGCTGGCTTTCTAGTTATTTAAACTGCAGCATAGTTCCTAAATTAAATTAAATATACACTCACTAGTGAGCTTGTAGACGGAGGAAGTATAGCCAAAAGGAAAAAACAGGGCTTTTATGATCCGACCCAGCAATGCTGATACGTTAGATAGATGACTACATACGACTTGGTAGTATCTGTTATGACTATCAAACAGCAGAGATATGGAAGGTAGCCAGGAAAAATACTGGACATAATATTTCTACCAATATGGAGTAATATGACAGAGGATCCATAATTTCACCATTCAAGCTTACATGTTTTGAGGGTATATTAGATCCCTGGTAAATATAAATGTGTTATAAGTTAATTCATAAAAGTGTAGAGAGAGAGAGAGAGAGAGAGAGAGAGAGAGAGAGAGAGAGAGAACTTGGCTATGTGAAGTCCCTTGAACACAGAAGAAGAAAATTAACTAACATGTATTGCTTATTTCTTTCCAGAAAATATTTTATCTGAGTTAATGTTAACTCACTGAATCCAGCAATAAATGTATAGCTTAAAAAAAGTCTCTTAGCATGTTGAATCCTGCTTAAACACATCAAATCACTTGATGATTATTTTTTTTCACATTTTTATATTTTTTCTGTACACAGTTTTATCTGGACCTTCCACTTTCATGTCACAATTTTTACATGTCTGAGATTCTTAAACATTCAACACATAATAAAAACTAAAAGTTAGAATACCTCTATTAAAATCTTTTTAAATAGAATTTCATTGAAAGCATCTAAAAGATGCTATTTAATTTTTGCATTTTTCATTATTTTGACCATATCACTTACCAAATTAGGCCAATTTCCAAATGCCACTCCTTATAACAAGTCTATTAAGTTGCAGAATAGTTTGATTAGAATACACTAATCCTGTTTTTAAATGTCTTCCCCAAGTTCAACAAAAATAGAAAAGAAACAAAGCATGGTTTAAGCATTAAGAATCCTGTATTATTCTTAAAATAGGGTTGAAAGAAATGAGAATATTGTTGGTAGAAAGAGTATAAGGTCAACCTCTACCTCTTAATGTTTATTTTATACTATATCCTTTACAACAGAATTTCAGATTATTGATTGGCATTGCTTGAATCCATTTCATCAAGTCCCATGAGAGTTGAAATTGCAGACTGAGAAAAACTAAAAGTACAAAGTTCATCATGTTTAAAACTGCTTTTTCAGAGTATTACTTTCTCTCTACTGGTTTAATGCTCTTCCTCTTCCACTGATAAGTTGCAATTGCAAAATGGATGGGAGGAAAAGCAAAAGCAAAAAAAAAAAAAATAGGAAGCTATGGTCTGATGGGGTATAGTCTGTGTTATGTGTCTGAAAGATTTATGTCCTGATTAAGGAAGCCTTGATTGAATTTCCTGATAAAAATTTTTGTCCTGGCACATGCACTACATATTATTTGATCCAAAGTCTTTTTGATTCATTTGTTTGAGAAAGTTAAATGTTTACGGAAGAAAAATACTAGTGTGCAAAACAAAGAACAAATGTATTCTACACAGCAAAGTTGGGTTTTAAGTACCAATATTGATATTTGAGAAAGATTTCTCTATGTTTTGTTGTTTTCACTTGACATTTCATTCACTGCCTCCTTCATTTATTCAATTAATATTTAGCAAATATTTTTATGTGCTTGGCTTGGTTTCAGGCACATATAACACATCAGTAAATAGTCCAGATTGTGATGAGGGTTGTCAGCCACTAAAGTGGAAAGACATGACTAAAATGCATGCATTTCAGTAAGGATTAATACCTTAAAGTAAATCAAGCACTTTTTTTTTTTTTTTGCAGGATAAAAAGAAGGAATCTTCTGTGATTACATAAAGGTCAAAAATATCAGAAGAGATGATATTTAAATAAGCCAGTAAGAGAAGTGTGAAATAAAGAAATGGTCAGTATCACAGTATTCCAGGCAATGCAGCAAACAGAAAGCCCTCAGATGAGAGTGAAGTTACATGAATGTAGCAAAGGATATGCTAGAGCTAGGCGGGTATATTGTGGATGGAGGGTGAGTGAGGCAATGAAGACACTAGCAAAGCACAGAAAACCACGGTCTGTTATTATCGAGGTCAGGGTTATTCAATTTTTGTTGTGCAATTAAATCATTTGTGATATGCATAAGTTTCCAATGTCTAGAATTCACCAGAAACCAATTTAGTCAGCATTTCTGAGGCCAGTATCATGCATCCTCTGAAAGACATGAGTACAGGAATACACAGGACATGGAATAAATTCAGTATTTTGGCCAAAATGTAATGGCAGCATGTGCTCTACCAATTGCCTTTTTCTGTCTCACTAAGAGTAGAAAATATGCCTTCCCCAAACACAGGGACAAAAAGTATACAAAATAAATTAACTCTTTACCAAGTTGTTAAAAATTACATATCCCATAACAAAATATAAAATCAATACAACTACCCATTATAACTCACCTGCAATTTTTCCTACAGGCCTGTGAAACTACTATTGACCCTTTCTGCCATCCAAGATGGTATTATTTTGTCTACTGTGGTCACAGATTAAGCCTGGGAATAAAATTACAAGAAACAGATTCTTTGAAATATCCAGGGTGAGACACACATGACATTCAAGACACAAAGTTTTTTTTTTTTCTGTAACAGATCACTTTTCCTCATAAAATAGAGAAAAATAAGTATGATCAGAATAATCAAGAAAAAAGAAAGAAAGGGAATATGAAATGGAGAAGAAGTTAAACTATCCTTATGACATGATTCTCTACAGAGAAGACCCTAAAACCTCCACCAAGAAACTCTCAAAACTAATTTACAAATTCAACCAAATTGCAGGATGCAAAGTTAGTTTTAAAAATCATTAAAAGTGAGCCAGGTAGCTGCTGCAACAGCCCTGCCTGCACCCGGGAGCTCATGGGAGTGAACTTATCAGCATGCCATCCCTCCAGAAATCCAGCAACAGCCAGGTAACACTTGAAACAAAAAGAGTCTAATTTAAGAATGTCAGGAAAGGAAACCGAGCCTATCAACAATACTGGAGCCTCAACTCACTGCAACAGAACCATGAGGAAACGTGGTAAAAAATCTCCAGCAGAAAGACCTGACACCCCAGAAAATGATAGCAGGGATCTTGAAATAGAACCCACAGATGAAAGAGGCAAAAAAAAAAAAAAAAAAACGATAATTTCTGGGCTTAGAAATGCTTAGAATTGAAACAAGAAATGAAACAGGAAATAAAATCGAAAATGCAAGAGCTATACCAGGACATAGCTATGCTACCAATATTGACAAGAAATTGAAAAAAAAAACCAAAAAGATATTAGCCAGAATATAATGAAGGCAATACGTGAAATTAAAGAATAGCAGAGACATAAAAAATTGAAAGCAGACATTCAGGATGTGAAAAATACACAAGAACAACTAAGTAACCAGTCTGAACATTTTGAGAATAGAATATCAGAACTAGAAGATAAAATGGTTGAGTTGGAATGTACAAGCCATAAACGCACAAACCCATAAAAGAAGGAAGAGGATGGTTACATCAGCTGATGGCTGACTCAAAGAGAAACAACCTTAAAATTGTGGAAGTGCAGGACAAAACTGAGGGCAAAACAAAAGCCTTAAAGACCATGTTCAAAGAAATTATTAAAGAAAATTTCCCAAATCTAAGGAAAAATGAATATTGAACTGCTGTAGGCATATAGTACAACTTTGATCAGAAGAGAATCTCACCATGACAATCATAATTAAAATACTAGAGACCCAATACAAAGAAAGAATATTAAAAACTGTAAGAGAAAAAACAGAAGGTGACTTACAAAGATAAGCCCATCAGGATAACTGTAGATTTCTCAACCCAGACACTAAAAGCCAGAAGATCATGGAGCAATATCATCCACGCACTAAGAGAACATAAATGCCAACCCATGCTACTATATCCAGAAAAATTATCTTTTAAATTAGGGCAGAAATTACAACTTTTCATCATATAGAAAACTTAAAGAAATTTGCAGCCACTAAGTCCACTCTGCAGAAGATACTTAATGGAAGCTTACGAAGCAAAAGGGAGCCTAAGGACACCAAAGACCCCAAAGAAAGAGAGACAACAGATATAGGAGAATGAGCTGAGAAGAAAGCACGTCTAGTAAATAATGCTGCAAAGCTATAATGGTGGAAGGACATACCAAAGATACTTCAGCAAATACTCTAAATATGAATGGCCTCAACTCACCTACTGAAAGACATATCCTGGCTGAGTGAATTTAAAAAAAAAAAAAAAAAAAAACAGAAACCCACAATTTGCTGTATACCAGAGACACACTTTACCCACAAGGAAACTCATAGAATGAAAATAAAATGATCGAATTTAATATTTCATGGAACAGGGCTCAAGAAACAAATCAGGGGTTGCTATATTAGTCTCAGAGTCATCAGCTGTTTAGGAGAGACAAAATTGGTCATTATATATTAGTTAAGGGAACAATAGAACAAGAAGAATGCATAATTATCAATATATATGCTCCCAACACTGGAGCACCCAATTATGTAAACCAAGAATTATTCAAGCTGAAAGGAAATATAGGCCCCAGTACAACTATAGTAGAGGATTTTAATACTCCACTATCACAGATAGATCAACCAGACAGAAAATCCACAAAGATATACAATCGCTAAACCAAACTATAGAAAACTTGGGCATAACGGTCACGTATAGAGTTTTCAACCCAAAATCAACTGAACACATGTTCTTCTCAGCAGCACATGAAACGTTTTCTAAAATAGACTATGTTCTAGGCCATAAGTCATGTTTACATAAATACAAAGGAACAGAAATAATTTATTGTATACTTTCAGATCATAAGGAATAAAACTGAAACTTACCGGCAAAAGAAACTGAAGAAAATACACAAATACAAGGAAACAAACAAATTACTACTGACTAAACAATGGATTACAGAAGAACAGAGAAGAAATCAACAACTCCATAGAGTGAAATGTTGCAGGAAGCACATCATACGAGAATCTATGGGACACAGTGAAAGCAGTACTTAGAGGGAAATTCATAGGCATAAGTGTACACATCAAAAGAAAAGAATAGTCACAAATAAACATACCAATGGTGGAGCTTAAGGCTCTAAAGAAACAAGAACAATCTAAGCCAAAAAGCAGTAGAAGAAATTATAAAGATCAGACTTCAAATGAATAAAATTGAAGTTAAAAAGGCAGTAAAAGAGATGAATGAGTCAAAGAGCTGGTTCTCTGAAAGAATAAACAAGATTAGAATAAACAAGGAGACCTAGAATAGCCAAAACAATTGTCAGTAACAAGACTATGGCAAGAGGCATATCAATTCCAGACATCAAGTTATACTGTAAAGCAATAGTTGTAAAATCTATATGATACTAGTACAAAAACAGACAGGTAGACCAGTGGAACAGAATTGAGGATGTAGAGGTAAACTCAAATCCTCTCCTAATCTTCAATAAAGGAACCAAAAGCAAATGCTGGAAAAAGGATTGCCTCTTCAACAAATGGTGCTTAGAAAGTTGGACATCCACAAGCAGAAGAATGAATACAGACAAACACCTGTCTCTACTCACCAAAATCAAATCAAAGTGGATCATAGACCTAGGATATTAAAACTAACCCTTGACAAGATACATATGTGCACAAAATCCTCAACTTCATTGTAAACCTTAAATTTTACACTAATACATATCAATAAAATGGAGGGGGGGAGGTGACACATGTACACAATGGAATACTACTCTTTCAATAATGGCACATTGATTTGAGGCATCTATAGTTAAATGGACACTACTCTAGACCATCGTGTGCAGTGCAGTGAGTCAGACTCAGAAGGTTAAATACCTTGTAGTTTTTCTAGTATGAGAAACCAGAATGCAGGTAATTTATAGAACCAAATGGGTGGGATATTGGGAGTCAGAGGGGATGGAGGAGGAGGTAGAAGGACCGAATACGGAAAGGGACAAGGACTGAAAACTTGACGTGATACATATGCGAGACCGGCAGGCATGGGGGCCACTCCCTCTTATCCCAGACGTAGGATGAGCCAGAGTTCATCATACCCAAATTCCTAATTTTCCCCTGCTTCCAGACCCTTACCAGAAATCATATGGTCAGGTTTCACAAGACCTGCCGTGCAAATTAGGCTACTTTCACATTCCAAATTCCCCCAATCAATGATGACCCTCCCCCCTTACACCGCTTATAAGCGTGGCCCTCACCTCCAATAAAGGAGCTGTTAACACTGATTCAGCCTCTCGGACGTGATTCTGTTGTACTCAGGCCACTCGAGACCCTGCTCCCCCAAACTCCACTGGTTCCTGATCGCTGGTGGTCAGTGGTGGCCCCAACGTATACTAATAAAAATGGGAAGTTTTATAAAAAGAAAAATATGCCATAAATTAACTTAATGACTCAAACTTGTCTTTGATTTTGGTTACCAGAATTAACATATATATGTAATTTCTATTCATCATCCATTTAACCTGTCTTTCAATTTAAAAAGAAGTGAACTTTGGCCCGGGGAGTTCTGAAGTTCTGAATGATCTTCCTCTTCACCCCAGACATGCCTGGTTTTGTTTGTTGATTCTTTTGTTTTAATGAATTGCATCAGACACCTGGATGTATGCTGTTTTCAAAATAAGAAAGTGCTGAAATTGTAAGCGCTCGTATTGTCCACCTGTCTACTCGCTCCCGTTTTGCTGCCAAAATGCTTATAAATGGGCTGTTCTGTACAGAGTTGCTGGTGATAATGTAATTGGGGGTGGGACAAGTAAAGTGACAAGGCAAGATGTGGAATGATCTCTTTACCTTTTGGTAGGAAGTTAATAAATTCAGGAAAAACTGATGAAAAGAGAGAAGTTAATTGGATTTGGGGCCATATATAGAGAGAAAAAATTTAGCACAGTTTAAAAAATATTAATAACCTTTATAAAAATGTGCTATCCACTTTCTCCTGTTTTTTTTTTTTTTTTTTTGATTGTGGGTACTTGTATTATTTTCCAGACTAGAAGTAAATAATGTAGGTTTTACATATTTCATTACCTCGGTATTGAACAAAATGTATTGCAGAAAAGACAATGAAGCCAAACGAAATAAGATTCAATTGCACTGTGTCCATTTATCAGATCCCACGAGATTAACCCCAGTGAAATACAATCCTCATTAGAAAATTTTGTTTCCCTTAAGGACTTTGACTCCCTGGTGCCCTGATCCTAAATCGGAGTTTTATGAATCTTGATTACCTTGTGGAAAATGAAATGTATCAGAGAATTCAGCTTTGCATCTATTTGTGTGGGGGAGTTAAATTTATTTCCTGCCAACATCAGCAAGT